>QEAP01000336.1:0-27232 GCA_006535975.1 Chytriomyces confervae | reverse complement strand
TCCGCCACCCAGTGCGGTTTCAAATTCCCGTGCTTTACCGACCTTGGATGTGACTTGTACTGCAAGCCCGACTATGACGGTAAAACTACTTTGATGGTCAACTTCCGCAGGTAAAAAGGCTTGGGTTCTGGTTATTTCAGGTTTTTTACCTAACGTAACTTTAAACTTTCCCCTTGTTTTGTCAGACAAACGAAAAATTTCACGGCGTTGCCCGGTGAAGACAGCTACTACTGGTACTGGGCAGAGGTACGGCCCGGATAACGCGCATTGCAGCAAAAACTTCGACTTAATATTTTCATCAACACCCACAGGCGAAAGATGACGAACTGGAAGCGTACGATCCCGAGGAGTTTGAAAAAGATGCCCAAGTGACTGGAACAGCTGCTGTGAAAGCCACAACTGCTGCACAGACATCGAAATCGTCTGCTTTTGTCACTGCAGTGTCTTTCGCTGCCCTGCTCCTCTCGTACTTTTCCATTTAAAAAAATACCTGCTTTTTTTTTTGTTCTCTCCCTTATATTCATAAAAAAGACTGGTACCGTGTGAACACTTTTTAAAATGTTGACCAAGGGGATTTGCAACAGACGTGCTTTCCCAGATGCGAGCAAATGAACCTGTTTTCTATCATTGATGCTGAACAAGCGCAAACAAAACAAACGCGGGGTCTGCTTCAACAAAAGCTCGTTCAACAAGCCAGATTGACGCAAATTGTGTTTGTTTTTTGTTTTTGTTTCTTCAAAAGTAATCAATCGCCCAGTCATGATCAGTCAAGCACAAAACAAAAAGTAGTGATATTATAAAATCAATCTCTTTTCCGACTGTTGCTGTTCAGCGGCGCCAACCAAGCCGGCTGACTCAGCCAAATCGGATCAAAGCGGTGCATGCTCCGTCGCGGTCCTAATCCACCGCATGGACAACAACCAGACACCTCTGCTTTCACTGGCATTGTTTCATACCGCGTGTTACCCGTCGTAGTGACCTCATCGTGATGTCGATGATGATGATGCGAGCTTATTGTCGGCATGCGTCCTGTTGCTGCACTTGATGCTGCACATGATGATGATGCACTTGATGTTGCGCTTGCTGATGGGTACAACATGCCCATCGAACTATACTGCGGTGAGCTTGACTTGATGGTCACGGGCGGTGACACGGCTGCTGCTTGCATCTGCTGCAGTGATGACGCTGATGCTGATGACGACGATGATGATGCATGCGCAGAGTCTGGGATCATTGCAAAGAACGGTTTCAGTTCTGCAAAGTCGCCTGGCCGCATCAACAGCGATGCTCCGGCTGGGACAGGATCGCCATACAGATGTGCAACGCTTGGTGGATAAAAGTACGAAATGACCCGGTATCGAAGACCGTTTGAGCCCGTCAACGTGATTGTGCGTTTGGCCAATCCGTTGGGTACGAATCGCGTTTGAGGTCTTTTTATGAAATGAAAAAAAAAATGAGTTTGTGTTTGAAGAGTGGCCTCCCTTTGAGCGGAAAAATTAACATTTTTGTCGAGCGTTTTGTTCATACCTGAGCACAGTGTTCCGGAAGCGGGTGCACTGCTCGGCCTCGGTGCTCGCAACCGTCAGCAGAAACTTGGAGTACGTGTCCTCCGCAGGGGCGCAGTTCTTGGTGGACTCCACCTCACTGAAAAAATAAAAGGCGGAGTTCAGCGACAGTAGCTAGCGTACATGGATGCATGCATGCATGCATCTCCCCAACTCTATTCCTCACCGGTACAGCAGGAATGGGCCTTGAAGTCGACTCCGAGACCACCGCCCCTTTTTTTTTGAAAAGAAGCGGAGCGTTAAATTCGTAAGCGGAAGACTCCAAAAAAAAAGCGGGAAACGGGGGGAAGAAATAAACTCACGCCATCTCTCCAGCGTGCAGTATGACCCTTTCCGTCGGCGTGCTTTGATTGGTCGTCTCCAAAAACAAGACACGTTCCGGATCGAATGCGCAAATGAGACAAGCTTTCTGGAGCCGTGTTCAAGGGACGTAGGATGCCGGCAATGCATGCTTCTATCAGAGCATGTGCGTCTGCAGTGTCTTTGACGTAGCCTCTGAATGTTTCTGCCAGGGGTTTAGTAGTTGTGGTTGTGTTGTTGTTGTAGTTGTTGTTGTTGTAGTTGTTGCTGTTGTTGTTGTTGTTGGTGGGTGTGAAGGCGGAGGTCAGAAGAAGCGGAGTGTTGTTGTTGTTGGTTGTTGCTGAAGCAGTGGACATTTTTCGGGAATGGTTGAAGTGCAAGTGTTTAATGGAGATGATGAAGATTCCTTTTCCTTCATTTGCGTTTATGATTAGATATGTTGTGCTTAACTGTGTGTTTGCGTGGACAGAAAGTGGAGATGGGGGTGGAGATTGGTGGAGATGGCAGTGCGGAGATTCGACTGAAAGTCAAGATTTTTGCAAACTGTGCCGCTCTTTTTCTATTTTTTAACATTTTTGATGGTGTCATTTGGCGTGATAGGCTCATCCGACAATTTTGAAATTGTAATTAGAGCAAAGGGGGTTACTCAGCGAGAGTATACTTTGATGGCCAGAGAGAGAGAGAGACCTCTTGAGGGATCAACCAAAACAAACAAAACAAACAACTTAACATCCAAACAAACAAACATACAAACATCCACATCTGTTTATTTCAATTCCCTCCTCCCGCTGCTGCTGCTGCTGCGCCCTGCAGTCGCTGCAGTCGGTAGTTTACCACTCCAACATCACCACCACCACCACCACCACTACTATTATGCACCAGTCCAAAATGCCCATTGACTCCACCACCCGAAAATGATGACTTGACGCCACTCACCGCAATTGCTTCTTTTGATGATGACGCATTTCCAGAATTTCCTCCTGCATTCGAAATTTGTTCACTGGCAAGCAACAGCCTCCGAAGATTCGAATCCACTTCGCGCGCTCGCAGCGCTTTGATTTCTCGCAATTTTGCTACGTTGCTTTCGCGGTCTCCAGATATCTGCCAAACACACACACACAACACACAGCGAGCCAGCCAGTTGACACACACAAAAAAAAAAAACAGTAAGAAACACCAGCATTTTGTTTTTTGTTTTTTTTTGCCTTTTCGGCTTTTTCTAACCTCTCCTTTCTTGTATGTGTGTACACTTGGGTATTTTGGCAGGTACGGGTCGTTGGGAAAGTACGGATTCCGCACTGGCGCATTGTCTGAATGATCAGGAACCATATTATTCTGCGCCAACGGCGCAATCGCCACTCCCTTTTTCTCAGATGACAATGATACATCAAATTCCGCGTGTTTGAATAGTTTGACGGAGCTGGAAACGACAGAATCCGTGTGATTGAAACGAGGCACAGCAGCAGCAGAAGCAACAGAAAATGTCCTTTTCGTATTCTTCAAGTCCATGGCGTATTGTTTGAGAGAATTGATGTGCACATTTGCGTCAATCAGCGCTAAAGAGAGGTCGGCTGCATGAGGGCTCGAGCGTGACATGGCGTGTGCGTAGTTTCGAGTTTTTGTTGCGAGAAGGATTAGGCGAGCTTCAAACAGCCTGTGTTTTTGTCGAGGGGGGAGGGCCCCGCACCACACACCGTTTTTTTTTTAGGTTTTTTGCTGATCAGTACAAAAAAACAAAAGTTTCTCTAGTCACCCTCGCATGGCCGTCAATGCATCTGCATCGCATGTTTCGAATCCGCTTTCTTTCAATACTAGCGCAATGGCTCTGTCGATGCAATCGCCTGTGCAACTGTTCATCAAATCGGTTCTTGTTGGGTTTTTATCCAAAAAAAATAGTTAAAGCATAAATATTTACGTCGCACCTTCTGTAAATATAAAAATCTCCCGCAAATAAATACATTTGATGCGGGTCATTACGGCAACTGCTCTGTGGGACTATTCAGCCATCGAGGACAACGAACTCTCTTTCGCAGCAGGCGATGTGATTCAAGTTACAGAGCTGTGCAATGACGACTGGTTCGAAGGATCCATTGGCGGCAGGATTGGTTTCTTTCCAGCCAACAGAGTCAGGATCGAGAGTGGTATATAACTTGAAAAGCCCTGGTGTTTTTTATTTTTACACTTTCATCTTTAGCCCCTCCCACTCCCCTCCCACTCCCCTTCCATCTTTTGCCAATTTGGTTTTTTAACCCGGCTTATTATCCCCCATTATTTCAACCCCGTACATATAATTTAGACACTGTTGCTACCACTGAACCCGAAGTGGACTCCTCTCGCGCAAGTGTTGTCTCCTCCTCTTCAAACAGAAACAGTATCGTGAACGGGTCCCGCAGGCAAGCACCCATACCGCCTCCGTCTCGCAGATCGATTGGTATTTCAGTAATTATCATTATGCTTGCACACTTCTCACTGCATTTCTGTTTTCAATACCCCTTTTAAAAAAATAACCCACAAAGTCGCAACGGCAGAAGAAGCTTCGGTATGATCCAACTTTTTTTTCCCCCTTTTTCCAAGAAAGCGTCTTTTTTTTAACTGATGTACCTTTTTTTTTTTGAAAAAAAGAAACGCGCCAGTATCATTGCTCTGGATGCAGCACTTGCAACAGCCGCTGCCGGAATCTCTACAACAGCAACAACAACATCACGCCCTGCATCTTCTCTAGTTGATCCAAAGCTAGAGACGCACTTGACCGCTGCACCCACAACAACCACCACCGAAAAATCCATACCATCATCACCTTACGAGAACGCGACAAGGACGACGGCGGGCGATTCAGATCCTTTCGTGGACGGCGATGATGATGATGGTTCTTCCCAGGTTGTCAACATTTCGTCTATTCCTCCTGCAGCTCCACCACCAGCAGCAGCAGCACCAGCAGCAGCAGTGGTTCCTGTCGTACTTCTTCAAGCGCAGGTAACCAGGCAGTTGTCAGATTCGAACGAAACGCCGCAAATGGATGATGAGAATGACGACGAAGATTCGGATCAAGCTCCGTTAACTGCTGTGCGCGTGTCAAACGGTGAGGATGACGGACTTCAAAGTGTGAGGGCAGAGAGAGGTAGTAGCGCCGCGGCATCTTATTCGATTAGCTTGAAAAACGAACATGCGCATACGGTTCCAGATGTTTCGGAAAGTCAGGTGCGTGTACCAGAACTCAGATGTGTCTTTTTTTTTTGGTGTTCCCAGCGTAACAGCCCCAAAAACTCACTTTTTGGACACGAGCGCAGGCATCTCTTACATCTGTCGGTGGCAGCCACTGGAAACCCATGAAAGACGATCACGGCCAAACCTATTTCTGGAACGAACACACTGGCGAAACGGCATGGGACCCTCCCGCAGGCGCCGCAATACTTTTATCGAAACCAAAAGGCTCAAACACATCGAGTCGAGAAAATATCCTTCGTTCCGGGGGTGGCGGCGCAAGTAGTAACAGCACGCCCATGCTCAGTCAGCAAGGGGGTCAATCGAGTGACCGGGAATTGATGCAATCGAGTGTGAGCTCTGGTGCGCTTTTGAACTTGTCAACGCCTATTGAGGTATCTATGGATGCGTATTCCTTGGAATTGAAAGAGTCGATGGATATCGTGCGGTTTGAAAGTATTCCGGCCGATTTGATTCGAAAAGAAGGAGCCATTAAGCGAAAAGTGAGCGACGATGCGCCTGCTGCCAATTCTACAACAACTGGGAGTAACGTTAGTAAAAGCGGTGGATTGCTTTCTGGATCTAGTTGGAAGAGTTTTGTTGGTGTTGTATGTGTTGGGGTGCTGTTTTTGTTCAAGGATGTGGGTGGAATGGGCAAAACTAAGGTGATTTTTTAAGATTTTTGAATTTCAGTTGGATTTGGTGGAGGATCGGGGGGCAGCTAACTCGGAAGCGATTTTTTTTTTTTTTTTGTCTTCAGAGAGCTGCAAATCCTTCCGATGTGATTTTCCTCTCAAACTGCACTGTGGAGGTTGCTACCCGGGATGCAACCTCGAAAAAGTATGCATTCTTATTAATTTCGAGTTCCGGACGGCGAAAAGTCTTTCATGTAGACTCAGAAGCAGCAGTGACAGCATGGATGGATGCACTCCGCGATGCAATGAAGGAACGGCACACAGAAGTTGAAGTAAGTTTTTTCAGTTTTTTGCGCTTCCTTCTGTATTTTTTTTTTGTGTTTTGTGCAAAATCAAAAGTTTTGCCCAGTCGGGGCTGGCTCCACCCTCTCAACCAACGCTGACCAATCAATTTTGCGTGATCACCATTCAACACCTTTCCTCAAATCGCCCCCCTCCCCCTCCCCCTTTAGTTTGAATCCATGACAAGCCGGGTTTTCACAAAGCCACGCCCGCCCACAGCAATACCCGCAGTCCTCCTCAACAGCACATCCATCTCAACTGAAAACGGACACCCGCTCATTTCATCACCCGTGATTGGAACGTTCAAAAGCATAGAGAGTGGAGGCACAAAGAGTCCCGGTTCAATTTCAGTAGCGAGTATGGCGTCGGGGGGTACTGGGAATAACAATGCAGCGGCAGCGGCGGCCAATTCTGCAACGATTTCATTATCCGGTACAACATCCGGCGGGACCCCGACGATTGGGAGTGCACCTCCGGTGAATACGAGAAGACCCATGAACATGTTTACGAAAGAGCGCACGCCGAGTGAGCATGGTGGTATGGGGATCAAGTTTGGAGGATTTTTTGGTAAAAAGGTGTGTCCAAATCTGTTTTTTTACGTAATTTTCTTGATCATCTCATCAATGTCCTTTTTTCGCATGTTTTGAATTCAGAAAACGGAAGGTACACAAAAACGAAACGTTTGCTGATTGTATGATATCGACAATCTCTGACTTTTTTTCCAATTTTTTCTCCTCCTCGTCGCGTGTAGTTGGTGCACCAAGCCCTTCCGGTGTCAGGCCCGAACAAGTCTTTGGCGGCTTACTTGAAGCTCAACTCGAGTTTGAAGGAAACGGACGCAAAATCCCGACAGTAGTTGAACTATGCATTGAAGCTGTTGAAAGACGCGGCGGGCTGGAAAGTCAAGGAATTTACCGGTTGTCGGGAAGTTCTGCCTCGATTTCAAAGTGGAAGGCTTTGTTTAATCTTTGTTGAGTGTGTCCTCTTGCTTATAATTGCAACTTTGTTTCTGATGTTTTTTTTTTTTTATTATTATTCAAACCGTAGGTGAACCAGTGGATTTCAATCTGGAGGACGATGTGAATGTCATTACTGGAGTGCTGAAAAGTAAGCCCTTTCTTTTTTGTTTTTCTTCCCCCCGTCTCACTTTTGCGGAAGGCTGACCATGTCTTTTTTTTTTTTTGATAAAGGCTACTTCCGAGAACTGCAGAATCCCTTGATACCGTACACTGTTTACGAGCAGTTCATCTCGTCTTCCAGTTGAGTTTATAAATAATTTCTTTTTTGGGGGGGTTTTGTGGGACAACATCTCAACTCGCCCCGTCTTCCCCAGAAATCGGCGACTACAACGACCGACTGATAGCACTGAAAACGCTTGTTCAGCAGCTTCCACCCTGTAATTACAATGTCCTGTCCTACCTGTTGAAACATTTGCGAAAGTAAGCTGGGTTCAACACACAGAAAAACAAAAGTTACCAATTTTTTCCAACAAAAAAAAAAAAAAAACAATATTTTTCTTCTTGCAACCCGCAGAGTCTCTGATCGATGCGACGTGAACAAAATGGAGCAATCAAATTTGGCAATTGTGTTTGCACCTACGTTGATTCGGACACAAGAAGTTGTTGGGGATGCCGCATCAATTGCTCAGCAGCAGTATGCATCGATGGGGAACATGCCGTATCATAACAAGCTGATTGAGAGCATGTTGGAGCAGTGCGAGGTGAGACAAAAATTATTTTTCTTTTTTCGCTGTTTTTCTGAAAAAAGGGCGTTTTGTTTTCCCTGCTTTTAGTGGATCTTTGATGGATCAAGTGATTGACGTGTGTGCAGCTGAGATACTGTTCCCGTCAGACTGACTCTTCTTATTTTCCTTTCTATAAGTGTGCCTATTTGTTCAGAAAACATACAAAATACAACAAAATTTCATCGCAAAAACTTCCTATTTGTCCAGAAACAGTTCATCTTCAGATATCGAGTCTATCCCCATACACAATGCATCTACCACTTCCTTCTGGAGTCGTCTTTCTTCCGCCTCCTTCTCTTCCCGCTCTCTCCGCTCTTTTTCTCGAGCCTCAACTTTAAGCCGCTTCTTATCCCTCAAACTCTCAATCATTGCCCGAAACTCATCCGCATATCGCGCAACATGGCCCAAATCCCGTTCACGCCCTTCCACACTCGCCTCATGCCCATGAAACGCATTCACAGCACCAAGACCTTGCGCAACACTGCCGGCACCGTTACTTTGAGAGCCGTGTGTGAGTTCCCAGGTTTCCATTGCCGCGTGGATGGCGGATTGCGGTTTCGGGCGTGCAGAGTCGAGGTTCGCGTTGTGGAGGAGGAGGAATTCTTTGTGTCGTTTTTTGAGGGTGGATTTGTCGCCGGTTGAGCGGAGGCCTTCGTCCTGTGCAAATGTTGTTGTTGTTGTTGTTGTTTTTTTTTTTTTTTTATGTCGCGTGAAGTGTTGGAGTGTTCAGAATGGAGGCAACTAATTTCGATAATTTCGATAATATCTGTAGGGGGTTTCACCTTCAAAAGTTTCCGAAGTTGCGTTTCTTTCAGGGTATCATATGCTACAGCCGGTTTCGGTTTGCGTACATCGTTGCTGTGGTGTGTATTTAGAGTTGAGGAAATAGAAACAACTTGCGCGAAAGGATACATTCATACCGAGCCTTCACGTTTCCACTGAGTAATTGCCTCCGCAGTTGATTCCTCCGTTCGCGATTCATATCCTCATGTGAATCCACAGCATCCATCAAATTCTCTTCGCCATTTGCGCTTTCATCGGCGGTTTCCGTTTCCGCAGGAATCTGTTTCTCCGGATGACTTGCACCTGGTTTTGACACCTTTTCGTCCCGTTTCCGTTTTCCAGCGCCCACGCGTTCGTCCATAACATCTTGGCTACTATCGCATTCTTCAGTCTCCGTTTCACTTTCCTCATCCAAATGCACGGATGCTTCTGGTGGAAATTCGTTTTGCGAAACGGCGGTGCGCCCCTTCGAATCGCTGCTCAATGGCTCATCGACACAAGGCGGAGAAGACGTGAAACTGCTTTTCCTAGACAAAAGGAGTGCTGCTACTGGCGACGGCAAAGACTCATTCGCATTCATCTCGACGGACCGAACCTTACGTCCCAGACCCAACCGCGACGAAATACCGCTCGTTTTCCATCGTGGAGATGCATGCACCACGCGTTGTGGAACATCCTCAAAGTCCGAAGAGGAGCTGGAAGGTATCAGCGACGAAGCAGCTGTTGAGGATTTTGTGAATGCAGGCAGACGCAGTTCATTCGCTTCTTCGACTGGGGTTGTTGCAGTGGATTCAATGCCTTCTTCGCAACCGGAGGAGATGTGCGGCTCCATGTACCGGTTTCTTACTTTGCATTGGCAGATGGGGCATGGGAAGATTTGGTCCGCTGGTTTGAAGAACAGGAGATTCGAATAAACCCTTTGCACAAAAAAAGACGCCACTGAAACAAACCTTCTCCAAAAATAGATTCCGGACCCGTTGATGACGAAGCTCTAGTTTGCAAGCGAGTTTTCTTTGCGATGAGAGTTTTTGAGGACTCAGGTCGAGACGGTTCAGATGAAACTGCGTCGTTTCCCGCAGCAGACTCCCCAACAGTCGGCAAAGTCGCAGTAATTTTCAAATTCGATTTTTTCCGTTCGATCGATATCGGCTTAACAGGTTCGGAGCAAGTGTTTGATGGAGGACTACACGTTTCCTGCTGGACATGTTTCTTTTTCCGCTTCGAAACACGCGGAATCGTGGGTATGATTGACTCGGGCAATGCTGTTGAATGCGAATTCTGTTCGAGGAGTGCCAATTGTTTAAGCGTGTTTGCAATGGCGGTTGCGCTGGTTCGCGTAACTTCCGCGAGTGTTTCCAAAGCTGTAATATTCCAAACAAAAAAAAAAAAAAGGATTTTGGTTTCAGCGAAGCGGAATTGAGAGCAATGGTTTATGGGTGAGAACTTAGACTGAATCGTAAATCTGCGACACCGTTTCGGACAGTTGTTCGACATGAAGGGCAGTCTGTATTTGTCTTATTGAAAGCAAGTATTCTCAATAAGAAAGATACGTGAAGATATCAGGGGAACTAATCACCTGTAAATGCCTTCGAATGCACTCCGAGCAGAAGGTGTGCCGACATGCAAGCAGGCTCGGACCGCGAAGGATGTCTCCGCAGATATCGCACGAAAGAAGCGCCTCGATATGTGCGAAGTGCGTGGAAAGAGTGGCAGCTAGTTGAGGAGGCGACATCCGAAGTGGGTGTGAGCCGCCGGTTTTTTTTTTTTTTTTTGGTTAATTTAAACATTTTACAAATGGTTCAGTTTCTGGACAAGTCGCCTTGCCCAGTCAAGAATATTTATACGGCGACAGTCTAAAACGCCTACAACACGAGCGGTTTCCCAAAGAATAAAACATGCAACACGCGCAAATGCCACACAGAAAGAAGCAGCACAAATCCCGCAACCATAAAGAACGTCATCAGCGGCAACCCATTCTCCAGAATCAAACTCCAAAGACGTGATCCGCGCGCAAGATCCAATGGCGGAATCAGCAGCGACATCCGATTCCCAGTCAGAATCAGCACCTCCAGTTTCACTAGCTTTGTAAACTCTGCCGGGATGCGTCCTCGCAACTTGTTTCCCTCCAAACACAGACGGTACAGGTTGACCAGATCGCTGAGTTCTGTGGGCACGTAGCCCGACAACTGATTTCCTGACAAATCGAGCGTCCTCAAATTCAACAGCTGCCCCAACTCTTTCGGAATCATGCCTGACAACTTATTCGTCGACAAATCCAGTGTTTCCAAGTTGATCAATGAGCCCAGTTCCGCAGGCACGCTGCCTGTCAAATGATTCCCTGCAAGCACCAGAACCTGCAAATTCGCAAGCGCCCCAAGCTCCCTCGGAATAAACCCAGATAAGTTATTACACGCCAGTTTCAGCACATGTAGTGCACTCATTTGACCCAGTTCTGAAGGCAAGTTCCCTTGAATCGGACAGAAACGCAGGTCCAGCACACATAGGTTGTACAGCTCGCCAAACATGCGTGTCATGCTGGCCACCTGGATTTGGAGACGGTTCCATGCGATTTCAACGAGACGGCCCAGTTTGGCGTCAATATATGCGCGTTGGTAGTTGGGTGGCCATGTAAACCACAATGAATCGAGTTCGTCTGCCAGAGTAGAGACAGTGGGAATGAAGCGCGAACTGGTGAGGTGGGATAGACCGATTTGGTTGCTGGTGGTTGTTGACGTTGGGGTGTTTGGAGGGATGGAGTCGTCAAGGGGGTTCAGACCCACGGTGCATAGTGGCATAAACCGACGCAGATTCAGTATTGCAAAGTGATGGCTGAGGAGTAGAGAGTTGATTTGCTTGCAAATGCGGCGAAATTGGAGGACTTTGCGTGGGTGGATCCAAGCGAGGGTCATTGCGATGAGTTCGGTGGGGACGGATTGGAAGGTGGTTGCGGATGGTTTCGCTGGCTTCGACGGCGCTTCATGCCATTCCAGGTTTGGTATAAGCTCCATTTGAGAGTGGGTTGCCGGCAGAAGAGAGTCGGCGGGTGGTCGCTGCTTGTGACGGGCAGAACAATGCTCAAGGTGTTTGATTTTTCTTGAATTCTTCCGGTTGCCATTTTTTGGCGACACCTGACTACTACAATTCCTCCTTCTTTATTAGTAAGATGCGCTATAGGACAACAGACAGGCGCACGCTGAAGATGCTTTGACCGGCCGGAGACAGGTCGCCAGCATGCAACGGATCAGAACCCATCTTCCTCCTCTCCATCCCCCGGTGCAAAATACCCATCCTCCTTCAAAAGTCTATACATTTTACAATTCCTTTCAAACCCTGCAGGAACAGTGAATCCATTATCTTTCGCATATAGTTCAAACAAGTCCAGCTGCGCCAAACCCAGTGGCAATTCTCCCGACAACTGGTTTCCCACAATTTGCAAAACTTTCAGACGCGTAAGCTGACCCAAGCTCGCTGGAACACTCCCAGCAAATGAATTTCGTCCGAGATACAAATCTTCCAAATCCGTCAAGAACCCCAACTGTCGCGGGATGGGTCCATACAGGTTATTTTCATGTAAGAATAGGGCGAGCAGGCTTTTCAATTGTCCAAAGGCTTTTGCTGGAATATGACCTGATAGCTTATTTCGTGATAGGTCCAGCTCTTGCAATTGTTTCATGTTTCCTATGTCGTGAGGGATGGCGCCTGACAGCTTATTTGAACATAGATACAGTTTTTCCAATTGATCCAATTGTCCGAGTGATTCAGGAATCGGGCCACATAGTTGGTTGTTGCTCAAGCATAGAATTTTCAAGTTGGTCAGGAACCCAATTTCGACGGGGATGCAGCCCATGAGATTATTGTTTTCCAGCCGCAGGGATTGAAGATTGACGAGATTCCCCAACTCAGGCGGTATGAGCCCTGAGAGCGCGTTGCCTGATAAATGGCAGGACTCCAGATTTACCAGATTGCCCAACTCTGGAGGGATGGAGCCACTCAGATTGCATTTCGTTGCTGAAAAGAAGATGAGATTGGAGAGGCAGCCCAAAGAGGGTTCGATCCAGTTGATGCCAAATGCAGTGTTTGACCAGCAGATGCGCTGCAAATGGGCCATGCGTACTTGCAGATACGCATGCTGGAAGTTTGGTGGGAGTGCGAACCAGACACGGTCAATGTTGTCCTGTATGAATGATGGAGAGTACCCCGAGTCGGCGATGGACGGGATCGAGTGGATCGAGTGCATGGAGTGGAGGGATTGAATGGACTTGTGCGCCTGCGCGGACCCTTTGACGTGGAGCGTGTCGTGATCACACTCGTCCGTTTGATCTAGCTGGTTATCTTCGAGGAGGGCAGAGTGGTTCTGGATGCATCGTCGGGCGAAGGAGTCCGTGCCTATCACAGCCAGCCACTCCCGGCACACTGCCCGCAGCAGAAGCACGGCTGGCGGCTCCACCCACGACAATGCAAGGGCAAGTATGGATGCGGGAATCATGGCGCTCAATGAGGCGTGTGAGTGTGCTTTGTATGCAGAGAGGGACTTGTTTGAAGGACGGACGGAGATGCGCTTTGGATGTTTTAACTTTACACGCAGTAAATAAATAATAATTAATTATGAGGAACGTGGTGCTGCTCGTCGGGTGCGACGCCGTGGATCAGACCGCGCTCGTGAACCGAGTCATGCGACGGGACCCTGCCCATGCGCTCGGCAGCGACGGCGTCGTTCCGTTCGCACTCAGCACTAAATACTACTTAGCGCATGTGCGCTTCTGGCTGACTGCGGATGTGGATGGCTCCACTGGCTCCGACGCTTCTAGCTCGGATGAGTCATCGACGGTGCTTGCTCCGTCGAGTGTCTCGGACATACCCACTGACCACGTGCGCAGAGACCCTTCAGACTTAGAATCACTGCTACAGACTGTCAGCGAGTGGTCTGTCGCTGTGGGGGCCAATGTGGATGCGCTTATTGTCTGCATCGACTCGAGCGAGGAAGCACCCGCCCTTAAACAAGTCGACTACCTTAAAGCCTGGTCGCTCTTTGCAGAAGAGTCTGAGGCAAACGTGCTGCTATGCGTGGATGTCGCAGAAGTCGTCAAGACGCCGGACCAAGGTTAGTTGTTGTTGGTGCGAACATTTATGGCTCACTCATGACTTGCCCTTAAGAGGAGACGCTGGACGCCTGCGCTGTCTGCTGCGCCGAGATTGGTTTTGAATTCATTGCATTGTCGGATGCGCCGCTAGATACGGATGCTGTCGGCGTTGAGCGCATCATTGAAGCTCTCGAGGCAAACATGTGGGATGGAATGGTGCTCAAAAGTGACACAAAAACACAGGCACGCGATACATTATTGGACCAATCAGATCTAGATCAGGAAGAATCAGAGCGGGTTCAGCGGGGTGGTCTTGTTGGAGCAACAACACGGGAATTACCTTCGATCCAGCATTCGGATCCACGCATGGCCGCCGCAGATTTTGGTGAAACCGCTGAAGACTACATTGACTTTAAGGAGATGCAACAAAATCCAATGGCCTTTGACGGCGCGGATCCAGCTGCACTGCCGATCCAAACAAAAACGATTGACGAGCTGATGGCGTCCATCAATTTGGAGAATGACTCGTTCGGAGAGTTTATGGCTGCTTCGATGATAAAGGCTTCAGCAACTGAATCTTCAGATGCCGCCGAGTCTGCGGAAATGAGAAAATTCCTCGGCAATAATCTGTTTGATTTCGATATTCCTGAATTTGACGATGTGAACAATGGTACACTACTTTTTCTTGCCACTCACTCGGTCTGTGCAGCTTTCTCATGCATTTTTTCCTCACAGATCACCCAGAAGACATGCGAAAACTCAAAGAATCCCTGTTTGGCAATATTGACGATGATGACTATTTTGAACGTGCCATAGGCCAAGTAAAACAACTGCGAGAGAACGGGGCGGCGCTGGGTGATGAGAAGCGGAAAGATTTGGCCAAAAAGATTGTAATGGCGCTCTTGTCTGAGGATTCATAAAGTACAAAGATGCTGTTCGGATACGAATTGATGGAAGCAAAAGATGTCTCATCTGCGATTTCAAGCGTCTGGTCAGGAATCGGACAAAAGAGAAGTAGGTGGTTAAAAGTGCTCATCCCAGGAATCGAACCTGGATTTCCTCGGCCACAACGAGGTGTACTAACCGCTATACGAGATGAGCGATGAAATTCCGAAAAATTGTGCATTTATAATTATTGACAAGTGATATTCAGTCTGCAGACTTTATCAGGCCTCAACTCATTGAAAACAAGTGCAAGAGTACGATCTAATCCGCGCATTTTACTTTGTAAAACAAAAAACTTCACGCACAAATCCTTTTGATGGATTACTGGAATCCCCCAATTTTTCACACGACCGAAACCCAACCTGGTCCATCAGGAAAGTAGGAAACTCGTCCGGCCGCAGTTCCAACCGCGACTTTGTCAGTGCCTTGTCGTTAA
This sequence comes from Chytriomyces confervae, assembly GCA_006535975.1. Lineage (NCBI taxonomy): Eukaryota > Fungi > Chytridiomycota > Chytridiomycetes > Chytridiales > Chytriomycetaceae > Chytriomyces > Chytriomyces confervae. The sequence goes on along the minus strand of QEAP01000336.1, from coordinate 12,200 downwards.
CACCACTGTTGCCATTGCTGGAATCTGCTGTTTCCACGGTTGAGGAAGGTTTATGGGTTTTGCGTGCCGCTTTTTCGTAACCGTTGCCAGACCACGGCTGTGGCTCCAACACGAGCACACCACCGCGCTTCAACGCCGCGTAACATTTCCTGAAGAACAGTTTCAAGCCAGCATCTCCATGCCGCACATGAATCCATTTCGTGATTGACAGTGCCAACACCGTGTCAAATTTATCAGCTTCGTTCGTATGAATTGGGAGCGGGTCCAACAAGAAATTGGACAACCGAAATGAAATGTTGGCAGGAAAGTTGCCCACATCATCATTATCATCCTTACGAATCGTTGGAATCGGGGTCAACGTAAGCGGCGCCGTGAGGGGAAAGTAGTCCAACTCTGCAGTGGAAGGATGAATTCGCGAAGCATGGAACGCTGATTTTTTGATTGCTTCTTCAATCAATGCTGGGTCAATGTCGATGGCTTCAATGTGTCGCGGACGAGCAAGGATGGCCAGTGCGATAGCGACCGTGCCTGCGTTGCAGCCAATGTCAAGCACGCGTTTGTGTTCAAAAAGGGAGACTGGCATGAGAGAAAGACGAGGGTCGAGTACGGAGCGTGGTGTGAGGCGGTTTCGGCGCTGGTAGTAAGATGGATAGTTGCCCAGTGCAAGAGCGTGAGATTGTGTTATGGGCACGGTTGGTTTTGAGGTTGCTGAATGGATGGTTGCTGGAGATGAAGGAGTTTCGAATCTGGCATTTTGCGATGGAATCCGAGGCTTCACAGGCGCAGTCGGCCGTGCGTAAGGGCGGTTGAGTGTGCGTGGTCGGAGCAGCTTGTTGTCCATATTTCGATAAATAAATGCGAAATAAAACTGCAAAGCATCGTCTTCTTTGAAGAAATCACCACTTCCACTATTTTACTTATCGCTCATTTAGTCCATATTTACAATGCGAAAACGAAAAAACATTGACATTCGATCCCGATACTGGACAGTTGCGCGGATCCCCTTTGGAACAATCCCGCACAACTTTTTGTTTCCAGACACATGCAATGCCACCAAACATCTCATGGCACCAAACTGCTTTGGGATTCTGCCGCTGACGCGGTTATCCCGCACGTCTAGGACACGCAAGAACATTAATCTGCCCAATTCGATTGGTAAGTGTCCTTCCAGTCGATTTCCACGCAAGTCCAATGTTCGAAGCAACTCAATGTCTCCAAGTGATCCGGGGATATTCCCCTCCAGCAAGTTATCGTTCAGCATAAGCCATTGAAGATGTGAAAGAAGTCCCATTTCAAGCGGGATTGCTCCCGTGAGGCGGTTCCCGCTCAAATTGAGTGCATTTAACCGCGACAAGAACATCAGCTCGGCAGGTATCGACCCCGAAAGCTGGTTCCCGCGTAGCGATAGATTGACAAGTCGCCACAGATTTCCAAAGCTTGAAGGAATCGGCCCCGTTAACTCTTTGTTCTTTTCAATCCGCAAGACTTCCAAGTTTTCCAGATTTCCAAGCTCTTCCGGAAGCGTGCCAGAAAAGTGGTTATTTGAAAGATCGAGTAACTGCATCCGCTCCAGTTTTCCCAGCTCCGGAGGAATACATCCTTCCAAGCGATTTGATCTCAGATGCAGCTCTTTCAGCCGTGAGAGCTGACTAAGCTGTGGAGGAATGCGCCCCGATAAATCGCACTCCGACAACTGCAACGTCTCCAACCGCAACAAAAGAGAAATCTCCTCCGGAATTGCACCCTCAATCGAAACTCGTTTCAGACAGAGCGTGCTCAAGTTTTGAAAATGTGCCAGAGAGGGAGAAAGCCGAATTCGAAATGGCTCGCGACTGCCATCATGACGCGAGAACGACTCCAAGCCCATCACTCGCAGCTGCGACATGTGCGGCCGAATATAGTTTGCAAACGTCCGCTGGTACGTCTCAGGAAGCAGCAGCCACAGCTCCTGCAGACTTCTTTCCGAGTCATGACGATCTTGATTTTTCAGGTTTTTGAATTTTCGATGGTTCCGGAGCTCGTCGGGTAAATGGAAGCGCAGGTTGGCGAACGCAAATGCATTCGAGGTCAAGATCTGATTCAAGGTTTTGCAGACGCGGCGGAATCGAAGGACTCGTTTTGGATGGATGTGGCACAGGATGAGAAAGACAAGCTCGACTGGGACTCGGTTGAAAGGTGATGCGATACTGGCGCTTTGCAGTCCGTGGATGGGAGAATCGAGCTGGGGTTGCGGCGCGTGTTGGGTTTGGATCATGTCGCTGGGTCCTTGTTGTGAAGGAGTGGCACTCATTTTTGACAAAGTCATAACGCATTTTTCAGAAGACACGACGGCCACGCATTTTGAAAGGGGCGAGAGACACATGTTGACTCATACAAGCAAAGACATGGACTAAGAGAAAGCTGAAAGGCATCCCAGCCAGTGTCTCATGCCGGAGTTCTCTTCAAGAAAACACATGAAAAACAAGCAAATCAAAAGGGCTGATTTTTATCATTCGCTACCTAATCTTTTGGATTGAGCTGAAAAAAGCTGGGGCGACCCGGAGGTGGCAGGGGAGTGCCTGTTGCATGGTGGAGGGTAGCCATGATGGGACAGGAGCAGGTAGCATTAGTAAAACTCCAAGACGAATCATCCTTCACAGCCCACACGTTATCACCAGATTTCTGAATAAAAGTCCAGAAAGATTCCATAAACTTTACTTTGAAACTAACGAGGCCACAAGTTTGGCATATTCCGCAGATTCATGGTGCACAGACGGCGAAATAACAACACCCAAATTTCCACCCACATGAATCTCTTTCAGCCTCATCAAGGAAGAATACTCACTTGGAATATACCCGCTCAATCGATTTCGACTCACATCCAGCACCCTCAGTCCGGCCAAAGATCCAAACGAGCTTGGAAGACACCCACTCAACTGATTATCATATAAGTACAAATGTTCGAGAACAGTGTTTCCCAACTCGGCCGGTATAGCCCCCGTGAAGCGATTATTACTTGCATGCAGATCGACAAGATTTTCCAATCTTCCAAGCGCACTGGGCAATGGTCCTGAAAAGCTGTTGTGTTGTAAATCCAGCTGCTGAAGTTGTCGCAAGTTTCCAAGCTCGGAGGGTAGACTGCCTCCCAGTTCGTTTCGTGAAATATCGAGCTTGTGTAATCGGATCAGGTTTCCAATTGTTGCCGGTAATGAGCCGGTCAAGTTGTTGTTGTTGAGGTAAAGCTCGCGCAGATTCATGAGAGAACCTATTTCGGACGGAATTGAGCCTGCAAGAAAGTTGCCGTTCAAGGAGAGAATGGTCAGGTTCACAGAATTGCCGATGCTTGATGGTATAGAGCCTTGGAATAGGTTATGCATCAGATTAAGCCTCTCCAGATTCAAGGAGAAAATGTGATCTGGGATACGACCGCTCAAATCATTGCTGTTCAATCTGAGCACCTTTAAGCTGGGTGGCAGGGCCGGAATGTTACCCGTCAAGGTGTTGTAGTTGAGGCTCAGCTCTTGCAGATTATGCAGCCTGCCCAACGCTTTCGGAATCTCGCCAGACAGGTTCGAGAAGCTCAGCTCCAGAGTTTCCAGATTCGTCAGTTCTCCTAGAGACAGAGGGATACATGGATTCTGGAATCGAGCGTGTTTCCACTTGATCTCGCGCAGCCTTTTGGCATTCTTGATTTCGAGGTAGATTGACTGGTACATGAGCGGCCAGCTGGACAAGAGCTTGTCGAATGCATCCGGCGCGGTGTTGCTCTCAACTGTGGGATGCTCAAGGCCAATGTGGCGCTCCAAGTTGAGGATCGCGAAGTGCCGTGAAGCAATGAATTCATCGAAAGACTTGCAGACGCTTCTGAAGCGACTGAATTCATGCGGCGGTAGCCACGAGAGGATTAGAATCCAGACTTCTGGTGGGAGCACGTCCAAGCAGCCAGGGTGATGTTCAGGTGCGAGAGGGCACGCATTCAGGCTGGACACGGCCCTGCGCTTCGAGCGAACGGTACTGACAGACATCAGGGAGCCGGATACTGCCGAACTTACAGCAGCACCCATGTTTCCTTCAGTCGTGTTCAATGACCAAACCAATGAATTTTTCAAAGTGTATGTTTCAAAGCAATTGTGACACGCAAACAAGTAGCAGCAGCTGTCTGACCATGGCAACACAAAATCGCAAGTTATCCCATCACCGGATCTTCAACCGTGAAGCTATTTCTCCCTCTGCTGCTTCTTGGTCTCGCTGAAAATATTCGCACGCTTGATGAGCCAAGTGTCATCGAGTTGACTGAGTTGGGACGAATAGGTGACGTTCGCTCCGCTGAAATTTCAACAGGTGATGACGTCCTTCTAGCATGAATCCCATCATCCTCTCGGTACTCTGCCTCAGAGTCCTCGTCAGTGTCTGATAACAGATGCTCCGCTTCAGTTGTGGCGCCAACACCACCTCGCATTCTTCTTCCGACAGACAAAATCCCACTTCCAGGGATACTTCCGATCCGATCGCTCCGTGGACTGATAATTCTCACAACGCGCCCAGTCGATTGACTAGATTCATCACTGCTGCTGCGTATCCCAGGAGCCAATGCGGCAATCCCACCGAATTCACCAATCCCACCACTACTCGAACCACTAAGCCGATGCGCACTACCAATCCCGCTACGATTTCCCCACTGCCGCTTCAATTTCGCTTTGACTGCATACCGACCCATCCGGTTTTGAATCATTCCAACAGTAATTGTCCATTGATTTAAAACGCGCTCACTGATCATACTTCCCAGGTATGTGACAGCCGTGATCCCCGCAAACACGAACCAAATAAAGATGGACCGCGTGACGGGGAGTTTTGGACTCAAATCACCAAATCCGATGGTTGTCAGAGTGACGAATGTGAAATAAATGCCATCCTTGGTATAAGGTATAAGTCTAAAGTGGTGCAAATAAATCCGTACATGAAACTGCTCACCCCATACGTCCAACCCTCCAAGTAACTGAATGCGCAACCAAAAACGACCATGGTTGCCAAAACAAGTGTCACAGCTTGCCCAATCTGATTCAGAAAGATTTCTTTGGTCGCTGTCACCACCATTCCACGCCGCAGCCGCGTGTCACCGCTGAACAGGGTCAGCCTCGGAAAATGGCTTCCCTGACGATTCAGTGTAAGTGTTCGCGAAGGCTGTGGACGCAGTTGCGGCGTTCCGGACCGAGTATATAAAGAGTGTGATTGTCGTCTTGCATTGATCGGGGGCGGGAACGATTCCAAAGGGTCCATATCAGATGATGACGATTCTGTCAACGAGGCTAGCACATTGGACTGAGATGCCGATTCAGATATCAAGTCTAAAGAGTCATTGAAACGTGTTGGACATGAAGAAGCACAAGGCAACGGGTCATTGGCGAATGAATGGGCCCGAGATCGTGGTATAGCAACAGCAATGCTGCTGGGAGTACTTCTACCCGTGTTTGGATGCTCTGAACCATCCAACTCCTCATCTCCCGCCTCAAGGCTTGATTCCTCATCAGACGAATGGTGGTGTTCTTGCGACATGCCGAACCGTTTCGAGAAGGAATTTGCGAGCTCAATGGTAAACATTTCAAGCAACACTTGTCGAACAGCGTAAATGTTCAAACCAACTAAACCAATTCCGATGGATGCAAACAGTGGGAAGGCAAGTTTTCCGAAAGTCGTCTTTGGGGAGAGATCGCCAAATCCGATTGTCGTGAGGACGACCACCACAAAATACATTGAGTCATTCAAATCCCAGTCTTCGAGAATAGAATACACTGCCCCCGCAGATACAATATAAATGAATGATAGTATGGTCAAGATGGTGAGCTGGCGCTGATCAGCTGAAATGCTCATTGTATAGATATAGACTTGGGTGGAATTTCGTTGCAACTGGATGTAACCAAGATATGATGCATAAAGGGATGTTGCTGCCGACAGCAGTGTGAAGAGAATCGGATGCGAAAATGGAGCCAGCGAGGATTCAGACGAATCCATTCGCAGGCAAAAGGCATACACGGCCAAGACTGCGATGTTAAGAACTCCCTGAAAAAATGCTCCTGCAATGATCAATCGGGTTGTCCACTTGATCTTTTTTTCGAGCTATTTCATTTTTTTGAAGGGGGAGGAGAAGGGGGGACCTTGGGAAATCAGTTTGGGACTTTTTTGCAGAATCGATTAGGAAAAACTAGCTTCCGTACCATTCGAAGCAAGTCCGCGAGCGTGGCAACAACGCCGCAAGTAAGAGCGATGCTGCTGAGGGCATTGGAGTGTGCCGAGAGGCTTTGCTGAAAGAGCGTTTGAGCTGACGGGGTCACTGCTAGAGACTGCACATTGAGGAGTGCAGCGATGGGCACGAGGGTGGCCATGGCGAGGGGCCCATTCGAGTGGACCATTGGCGACTCTGGGATGAGTTGGTTCAACGGATTTGTTGATGATTTTTATTGGACAAAAGTTGTGTCAAATATATTTGAGCTATGAACAACATTGAAGCACTGCCCGTCACAGTTGCCGTTCGGGTATTTGAAAAGCAGCTTCGCTTGCTCTTCCCCACGCGTTCTTTTGAAGTTGTATCGAACCCCGTCGCTGAACCAGGTCCGGCCACCGAGCGCAACGTCAAACCGTTTCTGCGTCGGAGTCAACCAACGAGCGAATGCTGTCTTTGTCTCACGCGAAGATTCGCAGCCAAATACGCTGCAGAACGGCTCCTCGAATCCCGCATCGAACTCGAATCTCACGTCGAGTGGCCCGGCACTGCCGCACGGCCACAATAACAGCGTCCATTTAAAAAAGTCGTTTTCGTTCGACAAAGTGCACGGAATTGATTCGAGCCAGCTTGATTTGTACAATGCGTCGTGCTCGGGCCTTGTTGCCCAGTTTGTGGACGGATTCAACGTGACAATATTCGCATAGTTTGTGGCTCTTCATTCGCTGCCCCGAATTAAACTGCGGATGGATAACTCGAAGTGATGCCTGTTTTTGCAGTGGTCAGACTTCGTCGGGGAAAACGTATACAATGGGGAGCAGCAACACTGCTGAGACGCCGGAGAAGGACCTGGGTATCATTCCACGCGTCGTGAACCAAGTCATGGATTTGATCAAGGTACTGAATTACCATTCAGCCAATCTGTTATTGACGCAGCACCGTTGCAATGATTCAGATCAAACAGGCTGTGGACCCCAACATCTCCTTCACAGTTCGATGCACGTTTCTGGAGATATACCAGGAGCAGGTTGGACCTCTGTCTTGATGTACGACTAAATTCCATTAACTTTAACGCTTACCAGGTCCGGGATCTTCTCATGCCTGGAGAGAAGGAAATCTCGATTCGCGAAGACCGAAATGGATCAGTCACCGTATCTGGAATACATGAAGAGCCGGTTCACTCCGCGCGCCATCTTTTTAGGTGCGCCTTTTTGAAGCATTGCCAGTCAGGATTGCCTGACATTTGAATCACAGATGTTTGGAACGCGGCGGAGTGGAAAGAACGACTGGAGATACCAAAATGCACCAGCAGTCTTCTCGGTCTCACGCTGTGTTCACGTTGATTCTGGAACAGCGGCTTGATGCTACCAAAATAGTTGGAATGGAAACCGATCAAGAGACGTGGGGCTCGTCATCGCATTCTCACGCGTCGAGGCTGCTCCGGTGCTCGAAATTGCATCTGGTTGATCTAGCCGGTGATGAAATCTTGTATCTTTCTATTCGGAATGTTCTTCTAACGCGTCATTCCTGACAGGTTCCGAGCGTGTGAAAAGAACTGGGGCCGAAGGTGTCCGTCTGAAAGAATCTGTCAAAATCAACTCGGGGCTTCTTGCACTTGGAAATGTCATTAGCGTCCTTGGAGAAATGCAAGATTCGGCAGCTGCGTCAGGAAGCGTTTCCACCACACACGTTCCTTACCGTGATTCAAAACTGACCCGGTAAGTTATGCTAACCAGCCCAAACAGGCAATTGAAACTGATTATACATTCAGACTTCTTCAAAACTCGCTTGGTGGGAATGCAAAAACCCTGATGCTGGCTTGTGTCAGTCCATGTGACGAGGATTATGAAGAAACAATCAACACCCTCAAGTTAGTGATTTCGTTCTGTTTGTCTTTGTCGATTCGTGCGACTGCAGTTGGAGCTGCAACCAACTAACCGACTGCCAACTAAAAAACAACAGATACGCCGATCGTGCTCGAAAGATTCAAAACAAACCCGTAATCAACACCATCGATTTCCAGGTACAAAAGATCAACTGCGGAAACTGACTTAAGAAGTTATGAACGCTCAAACGCTATCCATGCACATAGGCTGTCAAACTTGCGTCGATGCAAGAAAAAATAGATTTCCTCGAATCGCAACTGCAAAAGCAAAATGGCGTAAACGCACCTCAAAAGTTTGATGAACTCGCGCAAAGAGACGCAAAAATCCTTTCCTTGACACAGGAGCCTGAACTCACTGACATGGAGAATGATAAGATCGTGGCTTACTTTGTCGAGGAACTGAAGAATCGAACGATCCGAGGAACAAGTAACGCACCTTAACATCTAGACTTGTTTCACCCTTCATTACTGTTGTAACGTTGTGCTACAGATGCAATACGAGCCTTGCAAGAAATGACCAATGAAAAAACACGCCTCTCGGATCGAATTGAAACACTGGAAGAGCGGCTGCATGTTAGTTGCCCCCATTACGCAATCTATGACATTCTAATCTCCAACGTATACATCAGGATTCTCGACTTTCTGCCGAAGAAGCAAAGTCGACTTACTCCAAAATGACGAATGAGAATCAAGATTTACGTGCAGTCCAAGCAAAACTTGAGCAAGATTTGAATTGCGTTTTGGATGCGCTTGAATCAGCAGCACACCTGTACAACGACCAACAACACATGGCGATATGGCAGAAACTGCGTGACCGCCTTCAACCTGAAAAATGGCAACAGCTTTCGTCATTGTGTGATACGTATCGCCCAAATCTAATGTAAGCTGCTCAACTTTCTTCTTCAAGCTGGGACATCTCAATCTGATGAAAATAAAACAGGGAGGAGCAATTTCAAGTTCAACAGATCTCGCTTCCACCTATTTCTGACGCAAAGGTTCCCAATTTTGTCTGGTATGTGTCAGAATGAGTTAACAAAATGCCACACCACAGGATGCGAACATAACTTTGTCCCAGCCCAGTTCGAGAAAAGGATCAGCATTTGGGACCCGATTTCAGCGCCGCAATTCAAAAGTGTAAGTTAATTTCAAAAAGAACCATGCGGTCTAGTAAAACCCTTGCACCACCAGCACTCCAGTCAACGCCAAAGAAACCGAAATCATCAATTCAAGCGAGAGTAATCTGCGCGCGGCGTTATCGGCGAGTGAAATTGAAAAAGCGGCACTTGACCTGCGTTTACAGCAAATGGAATTCGAGCGCACTCAAGACTCCAAAATGTTGCTTGAACAAACGGCGCTCATTCACACCTTGCAGAGGTGAAAAAAAAAGAAAAGAAAAGTTGTTCTTGATGCCCTCAGAACCTAACAACAAAGGCTCCAATCGCCAGTGCAAAGAACAACTTGGAAGATCAACTTACCACTGCCGGCCACGTTGTCCATCGCGATCTTAGAAGTTTTGAAACGCAGACGGATGAACCTGCCGTATTTGCCGTTGCGGCGGAGAAAGAAAGCCCGTACAAACATTTCACGACAGCCGAATTGATTGACGCAATTGGGTCAAAAAATCGAGAGCTGGAGTTGAGTGTAAACAAGGTCACTCTGCCATATGTACCATTAACACTAGAGGTATGGGCTATTCTCTTTCTCATTTGTGATCTGCCGCTGCCTAACAACAGCATCAGAGTGTGAGCGATATGGAATCCATCAAACTGCTGTCTCGAGTGAACGATGACGATCCCCATGTCTCTTTCTCCTTCCCAGTGCATTTGGCTCAAACACCAGCCAAAGGAACTGTCGAAAAACTTGTGGAAGAGGATGGGTCCTCGCCCGACGAAGAATCCGACAGCAGCGAAGTAACAGGCACAAATGCAAGTAAATCGCAAATTCTGGCCGACTACCAAGCAACCTTGAAAGCTAAGGCCGAGCTGCAAAGAGAGCTTGGCGTCCGAAACAAAGAGTACTTTATTTTTGGGGTTGTGACGTTCTGTGCCATCCAAGCTGACAACGTTGCGTTTTATTTGTTCAGGATGGAAAAGTTAAAGCATCAGCACAATGAACGCGTGTCGAAACTTGAGCGCGATCTAGAAGCGTCCGGGCGTGATGTGATTCGAATGAAAGCAGAGTTGGATGCAGCGCACGCTCAAAAGGAAAAAGTAAAGGAAGAGTGCGATAAAAGGATTAAAGCGTACGAAGCTCAGGCACGCGCCTCACACTATCCCATTAGAGAAACAGGATTTCTCACGTGTTTCAATTCCAGGTGGTAAAAACGAAAAACAAACTAAAAGAACAAGAGCGAGTGCTCAAGGACAAGGACGCATCCGACAGAAAAGCTGCCGAAATACAGCCAGAGCTTGAGAAACTCCAAGTCGCTCTGACCAACGCCAAAAAGAAGGCGAAAGAGGGTGATGTTCGACATTTTGAAGTTATGTATCCTCATCCCCTTCTCTTTCAAACAGACGCCGAAAAAATGAGCGAGCTTGAGAATCGAAGGATCAAGGACATGTCCGTGTTAAACCGAGCCCGTGAAGAAGACGCAAAACATATTCGGCAACTCGAAATCGCGGCCGAAGTTGTGCGCAAAAAGCTTGATCGAAAGAACGAGGAATTGTCGGTTTTATCCAAAAAGCTGAAGGACGGAATTGCCGTGGCGAATGTCAGCAAACCCGCAAAAGTAAAAAGCAGTTTGAAAAATGAATCCAAGTGAGTCTTTTCAGTGACAACTCATTGTTTACTGTTATTGCTTAACTATGGACCAGTCAAACGGATGTTGTAGTGAGCCCCGTTGAAAAAATATTGAGTGTGACGGTTTTAGAAGCAGCGCCTGAAATCCGCACGCTTGAACAGGAGGTAATTTATCAGAACTTGGGGTTTTCATTTGCTAAGTTTTCTGTAGAACGAGAAGTTCCGGAACTATCACTCTGTTTGTTCAAAAATTCGAACTGTCAAGGACAAGATTGACGCTCTTGGCCTCAAAATGGCGGAAATGGATGTAAGCCACTGTCGCAACATTTTTCTTGAAGACAGTTGAATCACTCGTTGTTTTACCAGCAATCTCAGGAGTCAGAACATGTTCTGCAGGAACTAAAATCGGAAAGAAAAACGCTGGCTCGGGAACTATCCATATTGAGAGAGAACCGCCAAAAAGCCGAAGGTTTGGCTTAAGAATGCTTGACGAGAACGAATCCAAGCATCAACTTATTTTCACTCTCAGCGGCCCTCGAAGAACTCGGATCTGATTCAAGCCTCCAACCAGCAACGCGGCCTCAAACTGTTGATTCTGACAGAATCAACTACGCAGCGCTTTCCAAAGAATTTGAAGGGGACTCGGATGCCCTGGATATTTTGAACCGACTGGTATGGTTACTCAGTGTATCTATTTCCACGCCTGGTTGACCATGATTGTTCAACTTTAGCCTTCTGCGAGTTTACAAGAGTCGCGCGCAATGGTCATTTCATGTCTCCGCGAACTCGTTGAATTACACACGCTGGAAACAAACTTTGAATTGGAATCTCAGCAATCTACCGAGGAGATTACAGGTCTTCGCGAAAAGTACAATCGCATGAAAGAGTCCTTCGAATTGAAGCTTCAGAAACTTCAAAAGGTGAGCCATCCTTTCGCCGCATTGAAAAAAAACAGAGTTGCTCATCAGAATGGTGCTTCACCCAGAAAACACATCCAGTAACTCTTGAATCGGGATGCCAAACAGAGTCACCGCAAAGTTCATTAACGTCAGACGCTAAGGATTTGGAATACTACAAGCAGTCTTCTCGCGACCTCAAGATGAAGCTTAGGGAGCTGGTTGCCCTGAATCATAATCTCGCCAGGCAAATTGAAGCCGGAGAGTCTCAGCAATCTGTGAAACCTTCAGATATTGCACCTGCTGCACTTTAATAACTTGTTCAATAATAAAACTTAATCATGCTTGACAACTTGCAGTGCATTTATGTCATGGCGATGGCTTCAGCCTCTAAAATGACTTTGGATAAGCGAAAGCAGAAACACTATTACGTATTTTTATATTGCTCTTAAACTTCGAAAGCTTTGTTGCGTAACAACGCTTT
>QEAP01000335.1:0-28517 GCA_006535975.1 Chytriomyces confervae | reverse complement strand
ACAAGTTGGCGCCTTCGACAATATACTTGAACCGAGCTGAGCCGTCTGGGTGCAAGAGAGTGTGGACGTTGCCGACGTCGATTGCTTCAGGGCGTCCGCCGCAAGGCACAAACAAATCCGCAGAAGCCAACGAGTTCAAGTGGAACTCATTACGGAACTTCAAGCCCGAGTGGACAACAGTACCATCAGGCAGTTTCACGTTGGTATCATCCACAAGAACGCGGAAGCCAGCAGCAGACAGTCTGGCACAGTCAAAACGGTTCACCATTTTCCGCTCCGTTGCCAACCGTGACAACTCGCTGCGATTAATGCCAGCAGGATCATACAACACTCCACTTCCATCCACAATTCCAACAGTCTTGTCGCTGGAAATGAGAATCTCGTTTGATCCCAAGTCTCCATCGGGACCTCCAGTTTGCATCTTGGTGATGGTCTTTTCATCCAACCCAAGCTTCTCATAAATTCCAAGCACGTACTAGTGCACTGAGCGCGTCGTCATTCCGTAAGTGTCATGCGGGATCCCACCCATGGACTGAGACCGTGAACGCTTTCCAGGAATGAACCCCGCGCTTCTTGGCATGCAGGGCGGCTCAGTCCATGTAATCCGCAGTTCCCTCATCTGGCCAAAAAAAACAAAATCTCCTGCTGTCCGTACAAATCAACAATGGTATCCTGCACTTCACGCGCTCCCACAACAACAACATCGAGAATTGCATCCACGTACTTTTCAAAAGCAAACTGTGGGTTCCCTTGAGTCTCCGGGTTCAACAGGATCGTTCCTTTTGAACCGCCTTCTGGAATGTCCTTGTTCTTGCGTTGCTGCGTGTTGGCAAGGTTGTAATTCTCATCAAACAAGCTGCGCAAGTTGATGGAGTATGCCTCTGCGTTGCTTGATTTTACGATACGGATACCACCGCGCGCAATGTCGCGGAATCGCAGGTGGAATCCTCGGAATTCGCTTCCAACAACTAAGAACATGCCAAACAGTGGCGTTGGGTACTCGAGTTGGGGAAGAAACTTGGGGTCCATGCGGAAAGAGATGGCGCATTTGGTTGGTTGGTAAAAGTTGGTCTTCAAAACGTGCTTGTTGAATGTGACGTACGATTCAAAGATCATGTATTCTTGGGTATTGGCGACAGTTTTACGGATAGTGTCCAACAGTTCCTGCTCTGAGAGAACGGGGGTCACTTGCATGCGCTGGTAGCTGAGACTGGGACTCAGGCTGTTTTGGGATGGGTTGATGTAGTGGACCATTGCAAATGAGACATACAGAAGTTTGACCAAATCAGGGTATTGCTGGATGACTTCGAGGATGTATGCACGCGTAAAAGTGTCAGTGCGAAGGCGCTTCTTGAGTTTGGAAAGGACTTCGTTGTGGTCGGCGTTTTTGCGGTTCAAAACGCTTTGCAGTGAAGTGAATTCACCGCCAAGACGGTTGAGAAAGTGCTGGGCAAATATCCAGCCAATGTAGCCGTAGATACTCTCTTGCACGGAGAGGGTCCCGCGTTGGAAGTGACCTTGGAACGGCGTGGTGGGCAGGCAGTACAGGAGTGACGCTTCCTTGACTACTTGATGGATAGAGTTTTCCAATAGCGCTGCGTTGCCACCCGGAGCACGAGATAAGTAAATGGACATGACCGTGATTCCATTGGAGAATTGCTCTATTATACGAGTGGTCAGATCCTTTCACACTTCTTCAATCAAGTTACATTGTCACTCACCCACGAACTTGCGGCTTGAAACCAACTCGTAAAAGTTGTACAAATCGCTGAGCGCGGAAAAGTACTGTCTCGTAGTTCCTTGCCTGAAACCAATCACGAGCCGCTTCTCCGGGCTTGCAGGCACGTCCAAGGCTTCAATCATGACACCGGTGCGCTTCAAAACTCGGCGAATGATTCTTTCGTAGCACGCAATTGTCTGCTCCGTGGCATGCTCGTAAAAGTACGGGTCGCAAATCTCCTCCAACGAGGAAAACTCGGCGCTTGCATCGCGACGCTCGGGAAAGTTGCAACGGTACAAAAAGTACGAGTTTACATGCGTTGAGAACGAGTTTGAAGCGACAGAGCTCTGGGAGCGGTAACTTTCCAGGCGGAACGATTTAGCGCGGTTGCTTGTGTCCAAGTACTTTGCGTCAATGGTCAGCTCGCAGTTGTCGCTCCGGGGGGCAGCGGTGTTGGGCACGCTCTGCATGAAGAGGGCCCCGCTGTCTGTTTCCCGAGAGAGGTTAATGTCGAGGGTTGTTTCATCCTTGATGAATGCAACGATCTTGGCGGAGTAAATTGAGAAAATGTTGCGAGCGATGCTTTCGATGGTCTAGAGTCTGAAGTACTGCTCCTCGATGCCCAGATTGCTGTTTTTGAATCAGAATCAAGGCAATGAAATGTAAATGTATCCAACTCACGTGTAGAACCACGCAACTTCTTGAGCAATCAGATCCTTGGGAATGAATCCTTTGGCTTCGATGAAGGACGCAACCATCTTCATCTGATCAGATTTCACAAACGCCGAGGCGTTATCACGGGCTTCTGCAGCAGCAGCGATGGAGTGCTGGGCAGAGACGGAGGTGGGGATGATCGTGGAAGGGACTGGCGGGACAGCGGCAGACGTGGTTTGTGCCTTGTCGGACGCGCTTTTGGAAAGCGAGAGCCCCAATTGCGAGGTGCGCTTGGAGAACATGTTTTGAAGAGAGAAGATGAATCGAGCAACTGAAGCTGAGTGCGCTGTTTTGATGCGCGTGTTCGCGTTCCGCGTTCCGACATTGCCCGATAAAATTAGGGTTTCTTTGGTGCCGCATCGCCGAATTTGAGAAGCCTTCAGACGAACGCGAAACTGTTGTGGATTGACCACTCAAGCGCTGCTGAATAGCGCGCGCATTGTTGAGCATTTGCGCGTGTCAACGACTGGAAAAACACAAATTGTGCCAAACAGATTCGCAATGGCAGAGACTGCGCAGCAGCGATTCGTGTGCGACTCAGCCATGGACTTTCTCTTGATGGAGACCGTGTCTCTGATGCAGGAGGGCTTCGATTCCATCGACGAGGAGAGAGACGCCGCGTACGCGAGGATGGAGCAGCTGGGGCACCGCGTTGGCATGGGCCTGGCAGAGAGGGCAACGAGGGATCGGCCTCGTTTCGCAGACAACCTCGAAGTCGTCAAGTTCATTTGCAAGGACTTTTGGCTGCTGCTGTTTAACAAGCAGATCGACAACTTGAAGACAAACCATCGGGTGCGTGCGAGGGGCTGTTTCCATCGTACTGCGCGTGTATTGATGTCGATGTGGAATAGGGGGTCTACGTGCTGACTGACAGCAGCTTCAAATGGTTCTCTCGAATGTCCGCCGATGTTGCAGCGGAGACTCCGCAACTTGCTCTTGTGGTACTGTTGCTTTCTCGATGAGCGTGGTTGGCTACGACTCAAACAATCACCCACAGCACTCTGCATTCCCGTGCGGCCTCATTCGAGGAGCGCTGTCCAGTCTCGGAGTGTCGAGCAGTGTCGTTGCCGAGGTCGCTGCAGTTCCGCAATGTGAGTGCTGTTGTCTCGAGCAGTGTTGTTCGTTCATGTAAACCTGTCACCAACACAGGCACGTTTCAAATCAAGTTCCGTTAAGGAATATTCGCATTCGTTTCATATTCGCGAGATTCTCCTTCGCGAGCCTCGTAAATACTGGGATACACCCGCAAATAAAATACAAACATGTTCATAAAGCAAAGCGAACCGTAAAGTAAAAAAGCGATAAATAATGCTCTTCCTGCAGCGTCGATTGCAGTCGACCAGCGCACAGACCCGGTCCCAGATTGCGTCCATCACTTCAAAGCTCGCTCAGCTGAGCGGAAACGGGACTGCGCAGTTGAGGATTTGCTGTCGTTGTCTTTCGCTTCTGACTCTATTCACAGGACTGCATTCGGCGACAGCGTCCGCGTTACTGGTTGGGCTTTCTAGCGTTTTTGATCTTGTGCAGGACTGACGAAGACTTTCTCTTCGCAGTGGTCGGCGACGTGTTCTCGAAGCGCGACGCACTCGTCAACATCTTGCTTGAAAACAGCCATCAACCCAACGTCATTGAAGCCCAGACGACTCCTTTTTTGCAGAGTGGCCAGAATCCAGTCACCATCAAGTATTGTGCTTTGACTGATTCGTACAGCAGCTGCTCATGTTCTCAATGCCTCGCCACAGATACGCTCAAGAGTTTTCCCGTTCTGACGGCGCCGTGTCCCTGCCTCTCGACTGGCTGCAGAACTGTAACACTGAAGTCGTGTCTCTCCCAGCCTCGGCGCCAATCTCGCTTCTCACGGAAACAATCGATGAATCGGATATAACTCTTCTTGTGACGAACGCGAACGCACCTCTCGCTTCCAAAGACGACACCCAATTTATCGAACTCTTTGGAAACAAGCCTAATCTCTACGTTGCTCCGAATACTTCCACAGCCCATGATTCAACTGGATCAACGTCAGATCTGGCGGAATACATTTCGTCGCGCATTGCGAATCTCTCGGATTCTTCAGTGGCTCCGAAAGTGTTTCCAATCAATACTTTCGAAGCGAGTGCTGCGTTGGCAAACACGGACAGTCCGAAATTCAGTCAGCATTGGGCGAAATCAGGAATTCAAGATTTGAAAACACAAATTCTGAAATCCATCAGTGGCGACGAGCGTGTCAACCTACAAACCGCCACCGCTGCTTACAATGCGAAATTGGTCGCGTCCAGGCTTCATCAAGACACGCAGAATGCAATTGAATTGATGGAAGCCGTTTCGAAAAACCGCGTTGTAAACGGTTTGGAAAAAGGACTTGCTCTGGAAGAAGAACGATTGCGAAATGGCTTTGTACAGACGGATTTGAGTGGTGTGGGTGAAAAGGTGGGAGGACTGCTTGCAAGTTTGAGAGAATATTTGGGAGGCATTGGAGTGTTTGGGTTGGTGTTCAGAGGAGACTCTCTTTCGAAAGATTTGGACGCGCGTATTCGCGGTCATTCGTTGATTCAAGCCGAATATCGGGTCAGTTTAATCATAGGTTATCCCGTTGTAATTCTAAACTTCAAACGCTCAGATGACTTACGCAATTGGAAGGCTAAATGAGGCCTTGTACACACTCTATGCGCGTACGCGTGCGGAACTCGGGTCTTTGGCGTCTGCAAAGCACCCACTCTCTGCTTACAGCGCAACAAAGGATTTGCAGTCAGACGTGTCTCGAATTATTGATATCCTTGACAAACAGGCGCCATCTGTCAACCCTAAAAAGTCCGTGGGTGGAGTAGAGGCTGACACGTTTGTGTTGAGGAACGTTGTTGCAACTGGTTTTGACGTGTCTGCGCACGTTGAGGAGATTCAGGGACGGGCGTCGCAGATTGTCAGGAGTCTTTTTGGGTCTCAGGTATATTGTTGTTAAGACGACCAAATCTTTTTGATTTCCAAACGTTGCCAATGCACAGATTCTATTCGCATGCGGTGGAACTTTCGCCACTTATCTTGGGGTCCCGTGGGCCATCTCTATTCCCTCTACCGTTCTAGTGTCAGGAGTGGGTTAGTGATGTACCAGCAGCTCTTTTATTTTGGTTGTCACTCCAACAACACTTTCATCAGGCGCCGTTTTCTACCACTTTCGTTGGTCTGCCGCCCAAGACAAGTTCATTTCCAAAATTGCCGAAGCCCAAAAGACGCTTGAATCCAAGCTTGTGGTATGCAGCCATGTGGTTTAAAAATGCTTTTGAAATTTCGCTGAATTGCACGTTTTCCTCAACAGGATGCTTACAACAAGGAGTTTACCCGTGTCTTATCTGACCCCCTTGCGCTGATTGTCAAGATGCTTAGCAGTGCCGTTGAAAAAAGGGTGGTTGATGCAAAAAAGACACAAGCGGAAGTGGAAACGCTGTTGAAGGAGATTGAAGAAGTGACTCCAAAGTAAGGCGCTGCTACTTTTTGCACGACATGATACAAATAGGCTGCGAGCGCTTTAAGTTCTGCGCTTATTTTCTTTGATGCTCTTTGAAAAGGAGCTTGGCAACAGGACAAAATATAGAACTCTCATCTGATTTGGTTTAATTGCCCTCTATACTTCACTGTAAAAATGCTGGAACAAGCGTTTGCGATCAGTGGACGAGGCGCAATCAAATGATGTAATTCACCTTTCTTAACCCTTCAAAAGTGATTGGATAGAAGGCCGTCAACTCTGCGCTTGCACTCGCATCCTTTAAATACCTCGCAAAGGATTCCCTCTTTACATTCCCAACATCCACCCCGCGCAGTGCATACGATGAAACATACAACTCTGCAAGCTCTTCATTCGCATCATCACTCGAAGCAGTTTCTCTTCTTTGTTCCCGATCATGCCAAAGAGCTGCCAATTGCCCCTCCAGCAATTCAGCAATAGGATCTCCTTGAATCGCCTGAACCTCTTTCAAGCCTGCCACCAGAAGCGCGTTTCGAGCGTCACGCGCGTTGGATTCTAGAATTTGGAAAAGTGCGTAGATTTGGGAATCCAACGATTTTGGGATTTGAAGTCGCGTTTTGAGGTTCATAATTAAGGACTGCTCGGCGGCAAGTTGTTGAATTACTTTGTGCAGCTTGTGGCAGGTTATGAGGTTGCTTGTTTCGATTTGGAGTAATCCTTTGCTGTGGAGGATTGTTGAGAACTGAGTTGGCATTGGAGGGCAACAAGAAGAAACCTGATGACACAGTTGACTTTCGAGGAAAACTTGACGGATTGAAATGCGTATTTAAGGATTGTTGCTTCCGCATGTATCCTGGTAAGTTTAACCATAGTCAGCCAAGAGTGAAGGTTCAAAAAGTCGCGTGGGAGCTCACGGCTGGTCAGAGATGTCAGGAAACAATCGGTATATCCAATGGTGCATTGCCGCCATGGAAATATCTGCAGTCACGCTGATTTGATTCATTATTTCACCGCTCTCACTGCTCAAATGTTGTGTTTAGTGTTCGAGGGTATCAGAACAAGTGAAGGCAAAAAAACCTGGCTGCTGAATCCACACTCGCAACTCTTTCATGAAAACTAAACGGTTTCATCTCATGCGTAGATTGTACACACTTGACATTTGGACCCGCCAATGTAACAAAAACGTGGACTGTCCCCAGCACTCCTTCGCACGGTACGAGCGTAAATGACTGACGCGTTATCTTCCGCGTCGCAACAAAGGTGGCTGCTGGAATAAAATGATCATTTGAATTGTACTGTTGAGGGCTTAAGATGCCAGATGGTCCGTCTTCTTTTGAAGAAACAGCAGTCAGATTGCGCAACATTAAACTTGAAGTATGAAGAGCGATGGAGTCAATGGGATTCGAAGCATCCACAGTCAAGAAGTAGCATGCGTTTCGTGCATCCAGCTGTAGTTTAACTGTAATGTTGTCCGATCCTGCTGAACGATTTGCTTGTGGTTCCATCGCCGTTGTTGAGAGTGGCGCAACTCGTTTTGACTCCAAAACACGTTCAACATCAGATTTTGTTTCATCGAGCAAGACGCGCATCTTCTCCGGATCCGCTTCAACGCATTTTAATCCAACCACATCGCCCGCCTGCGTCAAAGTGACAATCTCCAAAAACTCACTGCGCCAAACAAGGCATTCTACCCGCGTTCTCAAGTCCTTCTCCGCAACCAATTGTGGCACAACTCCACGGCGCATTTTGCTCGCAGAATACCACTGAATCAGTCCGTCATCTCGCGTAGACAAAAACTCAGACAATCCCCCGCTGACCATGGGTCCTTCCGTTAGAATGCTGATTTCAGCCGGCTTCAAAATCGAGCGCGTTTTGGAGGCTGTCGAAGATGTATCGATCTTGAATATTTCCGTCTCGTCAAAGCCCGTCTCGGTTTTCGTCAACAGCAACGCATGAATCGTTCCTTGGTTTGTTCCGTAAACGACCGATAAAGATTGAATACTCTGCACGTGTTCATTGGTCAAGAATGCGCTTGGACTCGCTGATGTTTTGGTGTCGTGGAGTAAGCGACCCTGCGAGAATAATTTAATGTTTCTGTCGGAGGAACCAACGAGTGCAACAGTGCCAGCGTCCGTATTTATGATCGAGAAGCAGACGATGCTGGCTGCAAACTCTTTGTATTAGTAAACACAAAGATTGGATTCGATATGCCCCACCTTCACATTCGACACAGTCCAACTCTCGCCCGTCCAGATCTGTTGTAAACAGCATTCGTCGAGTGCACATGTGCAAGTGCCTCTTACGACTGATTCGGAGATCGAGAATCGCATCCGTGAAGCCAGCTTCTTGGGTGCGCAAGGTTGCGCCTGTCTGTGTTATGCATATCAGATTCAATATGTTTGGTCATCAATTCCGCACTCACGAACGGATCCAAGAAGTGAATACTTGAACCGGCAGCTGCAACGACAGCGCCGTTTGGGAAGGGAGCGTCGGTCAATATCAGGCTTTGAAGTTGCGCGACACGCGCTCCGAGACTGTTTGACCAAAGAAGCTGCCATGTTTGAAGATTAAGATGCTCTGGAATGAAAATGATCTCAATCTTCTCAAGAGAGATACCTTAATCGTTCCTTTTGGCAACAACGTAAACGCGTCCAAGTGACCACACTCGCTGCCTCGAACTTGGACAGTTGTGCAGTCATCTTCCGCCTTCACAGCCATTTCCAGCAGCTTGGAAGAACCAGGCCGGTGCTGCATTGTTGCTGACGCGTACTTGCATTTGATCAAACAACAACGCATTCTTTAATTTTTTGCAAATCACATGAACGGCGACCACCCAACCCATGCACGCCCAAGAACATTCGGGTCCATTGCAAGATCAACCAAACAATCCACCTGCTCTCTTGGAGTCGCGCAGACCCGCCCCACGCGTGCCCGAACATTATTCACTTTATCACCCATGCAAGCCGCTTTGACTTGTCGAAAGAACTTTTTCTTTCCATGTCCAATCTCCAATTCATCTGCAGTGATGTCTGTTTTACATCGAAATGTGGAGTTTAGGTTTTCAAATGCATTCATTTCACATGGAAACTTGTCCTCACATGCAGGGTTCTCGCCATCCAGCTTTCTTCGCGCAAATTCGAGCTTTTGCTGCGGATACCATTCTGGCGCAGAGAGCGAGTCTGACATTGAATCCAGCGCAATTGCGCTTTTCCCTGCAACCGAGTCAGTTAGTTCAACGAGACAAAACATTAACACGGCAGACGACAGCACCTTGCTTTTGCATTTGCTTCACTGCAAACTTGCGCCATTCAATCAGCGGCTCATTTACAAAAATGTTGAGTGCATTCAATAGTCTATCTTTTCCATCTTGTATAGCTGGTGTTGGAAAAGTTGTTACAAAAATCTGCATTTGCACGCCCTGGGAAATCAAAAATAACTTTACACGAGAGAACACTGGTCATTGGATGAACCATGAGACTTTTGACTCCGAGTGGCTGCAGAAATTTGTCCATCTGATCCGTCAGTCGGAACGGGACAAGCTCTGGTACGGGGAGAACCTCCGTCGCTGATCTAATGTGGGCATTCATAAATACATTTCAGCAGTGAAAAGCAGGCTGTAAACTTACCCGAACGCATGCCCGAAATCGATACCCACAATTCGACCACTGGTAAAAGTTTCAAGGGTAAACAGAAACTCTGTTTAAATACCAATGTCCTAAAAACCTTTTCAAATCCACGAGGAAATTATCAAGATGGCGGTCCCCAATCCCAAGAAAGTACGAGCAAATGTTCAATGCAGACAAGCTGTTGGCAAACTCGGATCGGATGTGGAAAAACGCCTCTGGTGATCGTGTGAGTTTAATGAAAAACTCTCTCAGATACGAATCGCGATTCTTGTTCCAAATGGAGCGGATGTTGTCGATAACATTCTTGCTTGATGCGGTTTGCAAAAATAAATCATAGCCTTTGAAGTGGCAGCATCAACTTTAGCATCAACTTCACTTCCAAATTCAGAGTCACGAAAAAACGAAACATACTTGCGACAAATGATTGCCCAGATTTACCATGCCTTTGAACAAATTCCCCATATGCACTCAAGGAATCTTGGAATCGTTTTTCAAAAAGTGGACTTTCAGAAAGACATGATTTGAGGGGTTTCGTCCCGTCCACCCACTCAATGATGCCCAGTGAGGTGCTCATTGGAATAACCTAGAAATGGTTGGGTGAGTTCTCGGATGTGAGGCTTGTTTTGAAACAAACTGACCTTGTAGGTTGCAAGAGAAATTCTGTTGCGTGCGCAGTAAGGGTTTCGCAGCATGAGTTCATTCATGATTCCAAACATTTGTTCGATTCTTTGATCGAGACGCAAGTCCTCCCCGCCCTTGTTCGCGGAGTTGAGAGCTGGGTATTGTTACCAGAAAAACAAATTATTACCTTCACGAGCCACGGATATTCTTTCTCATCAGTTCCAAGCATTACAATCTTTTTAGGCCGACGCATGGACGACATGACAAGGACATTTGCGTCGAAGCTTGAAATCTTGACATGGTCTGCGGGGTTGTGGTCAAAGTCCCCCGTGTACTGACCTGGTATTTCCAGCTGTGAAGCAGCCTGGGATCAAAAACAAGAAAACTGTCAGAGGACATTTAAAGCCATTTTCAAACACCGCTCACATCCACATTTGCGCTCTGGTACTCGTCCAACCACACTGAAAACGATTTCAAAAGATTTTTGCCAGGCTTTGATTCCGCCTCGGCTCCAAACTTGTCCCGGTAACTCACAAGCTCTTTAAGTTTTTTGGCGTCCAACGTGTCACCACTGCCACAGATCCCAGCAATCTTGGTCGTGTGCTTTTCCGCAAACTTTTTAATCAGGAGACCTGCTTGTCGCTGCTCCAGACAGATTTGCTTGAACTCAGCGTACGCTTGTTTCATGGCCACTTTCTTTGTCGGTAGCGACGAACCAACCAGGCTTTCGAAGCGATCGCACAAGTCTTTGAACACGTGAACTGGGTCTTCCAGCCGCCGAAGCTCCAACGCCAACCTGTCATAAGAATCTGACTGGACTGTACGCTTAATTTGTTCCACAGCCTTTTCATTCCTTGACATTTCGGATGAGAAGCTGTACTGCTCACAACTGATTGACAGAGGGTATCTTAAAGCGTTCGGAAAACGTTTAGCGATCCGCGATATCAACGGTAATAGGACAGATCCTGAGGATTTATCCAGTTGCGCAGTGAGTTGGGGCAGCCATCGCAAAAACATCCAGCACGGGCAGTCATCCAGCAGTTTGATGCAGTCTTGGTGTAACTCTGGATAATCTGACAACAACTGCAGCAGCCTGGGGAAGAATTCGATTGCTTCGAAAGAACCCAAGGTCATAGCGCGCAAAATGCTGGTCATGATCAATCTGGCAGATTCTGGCTGTTTCCCCAACTCCTCCTTCACGGATCCTTCCAATTCAGACGCTCGCAAAGTCGCGTCGACAAACATTCCTGAATATTTCAAGCATCAGTTTTTGCCAAATTTCTTCAAAAATCGGAAAAAGTTACCAATGTTTATCAATCCCTTCTGAAAACTTTCAGAGTCAATTTGCAGAGAGTGAAGATTCATCAGGCTTTGTTTTGAGCGAGACAGAAACAGCCGAAACAACTCTGGTTTTGTATCCACTCTTCGCCCTGCGAACTTAGTGACACTTTTGGTTGATCCCAAATTTGCAAAGAACGAATCTGCCGGCTGTAAGTTTGTGGCAGTCGCAAGTAGAGACGACAGCAGTCTCGTCTCAAGGGTGATGAACTTGGATTGGCATAATTCATCGGTGGCGCGAATGGATTTCTGGTATACATCGTTAAGTGGCCAGCAGAAGCATGGTTAATACACCACTAGAAGGAAACAAGAACCTTGTAATATTCCATGTGCTGCATCAAGTTTTTCAGAATTTCGAATTTCGCGCTGAATTCTCTGGAAAACTCCACTTTCCCCAGTTGAAGCTCATAATACTGAATCATAAACGCTGGCTCAAAAGTCCCGGGGTTTATGTTTGCGGAATCAAGCCACCTGTCAGCCACAGTGAACAATTTCTGAGCTGTTGCAGCAGCTGCCATCCGCCGAGAATATAACGCGTCATCTAGCGAAGCGACTGCCCTGAAAGCATCTCCCATCTGCGCCAAAAGTGAGCGAAATTTTATGGGAACTCCAAATAAAATGATATGATACCGGTGTGTCAGCAGAAAGGTAGCCGTTGGATTTCTCAATCATCCATTTTCTTGAGACAACAATATCATCCCATACTCCTATCGGATCCGATAACGCCGGATACCTTGGAGTCGCTACATTAAGAACTCACATGCTCCGAATCCATTTCTTCACATACCTGAATCTCCAATTGTCAAAGAGAGTTTTCACATCGTTCTGGGTGAGACTTCCAGCTTTTGCAAGCTGCGTGAAGGCGCAAAACTCGCCCAATTCCAAATTCTGGAAGTAATGTTCAGACATTCAAGTTTCTAACGATTTGGTCAGCATTTTTTACCGTCTGCAGTTTCGCCAAAGTTTGCAACTTTGGAACAAGAGTTCTTGAATTGAGTTGCGAGTATTGTGAAATGATTCTTTTCCATGTTTGATCCACAAAATGATGTGACAAATTCATGTCTCCGTCGAGCATCGAAATCGTGGCAAGCTCAGGGGTAAATGTCGACTCAAGCAAACCACTGCAAGTACTCGTGATTAGCGTAAAATCTTGCGTGCTTAAACACTTGTTTACATTTTTTGCGCGTCGTTCCTGGACTGCTTCAAAAAGGTTGTGAGAGGATTTGGATCTGCCTCAGACCATGGGACAAACACACCTGACCAAAAAAGATAAAAACATGGTGTTTCAGAATGAGATGATGAATGAACTGTATGCTTACCATCAATGCTTCTTCCTCCTTGAAGCTTAAGGTGTGACCGAACAAACAGAGGCAAGTAAATCTCTTCATTTTCGGCACTCCAGAGTTTGCCCAGGTCGTTGTCAATGTCGGACAACAGAGTCGCGCCCAATAGACTCCATTCTCCCAGCGTGTTCATACACTCAAGCCGTTGGGTACTCCAGAGACCCGGCTCAGCATCCGTTGCCTCAGCAGATGCACAAGAAATTGCTTCAACGTACTTTTCTTTTGCGGTTTCAAAATCTCCTTGAAGTTCTGCTGAAATCGCTTCTTTCGTGATTGCATTGGACGTGATTTGCGATTCGAAAATGCTTTGATAGACTTCCTGGAATTTCATTCCCTTGTAAAGGCTGGCCAATTGCGCCCAGCCAGGCGGGCTCTTTTTGAAAAACTCGTTGGATAGTTTGGCGCGTTTAGGTTCAGCGGAGATTAAACCTGATTGTATGCCATTTTCTCTGCAACGCTCTTTCAGTGCATGAACAAAAACGAATTGAAGAGGACTTACAGAATCAGCGCTCCCAGCTCAGAATTGAAACTTGCTGAAGCAGCACGCGCAACGAGACGAGGGTTGATATGTTTCAAAAGGTCTGGGCAATTGTGGACAAGTCTGAGCAAGGATGCCATGGCTGGCGCGGAATACATAGTGGACTTTTGAAAGATTTCTCCGATGGCTTTCGAAACGGCATCCGGACTGGCTTTCTCTGCGGGCTGGAAAACGGCAGTCAGCAAATCAGCCAGACGCTGAAGCGCGATGGCATACTCACCGAGGTGGACGCCATCACTTTCGTCAGAATAGATGCAAAGAGTTGTTGAGCAGTTTCGTTATCGCAAATCGCAAGTGATTGGAGTGGATCCAAGACATCTTTAAACTTGATTTCAATGTCTGGAAGCTCGCCTTCTCTGTAGCTGCGGTACAATGTGACTGAGCGCCTCAACGCCTCTTGTCTAAACTTTTGCACGTCCTTGTTTTCTTTCTTTTTGCGCTCGGCGTTGTACGCAAAAAAGGTGCTGTCCTTTTCAGCCACGTAAGATCTTGAGATGAGTGGCCGAATTGAACTGTAAGAATTATCAGGTTAGATTGGGCTCAATCAATCGAATGAGAAAGATGCGAACTTTCGATTGACTCCAGGTTTGGTTGATACGCTTGGCAAAGTGCCAACATCAAACTCAGACACAGAAAGCGTGAATGCTGTCCGCGCAGATCTCGGCGTGACATCTAAACTATCGCTTCAGAGCGGGAAAAGGTCAGAGCTAACACTTTTACCTTGCGTGGGGGTCCAAATCATATCCTGTGTTGCTCGAACAAAGTCACTTCGTTCTTGAAGCGAAAACCCCGGGAGCTTGGCGAGACAGAAAAAAAAAGAAGTGGTAAGCATTCGAAAAACCCGCACAGCAAAATGCCGAACCTGATCCTGCGTGGCAGCAAACAATGGCATCATCGAAGCGTTTTTGCTCCAGGATAGGTCCACCACAATGTTTCGATCATTGAAACGCGCGTCAGGCAGTGCCCGATCGTAAATCTTTTGTTCATACATGGGCGCCAGCTTGCACGCGTCCATCAGGAAACTGACTCCGCATTTGAGGAAGGAATCCTCGTTTTCAGGCAGATACCATGTGCTGGAACAGGATCGTTATCACATGATTTAAACCATGAAATGAGCAACTCCAAACCTCATCAGCTCATAAGATCGATCAAAAACTGTTGCGTTCTTGAAAATATCATCTGAAAAATAATCCAACAGACTCGATCGAATGGATTCGTTTGCATCTGATATCCCTTTCAGCAAAGAATGCTTTACAAGAACTTTCAGATTATGGTCCAGCTGCTCGAAAATGGCGTTTTTGCTGATTTTATGGACCATGGAGAAGAAAGCCGCTCGGCATCGCTCGGAAGTGTGCGACAAGAAGATCTCAGTTGCCAAAGGGAGAAACTTTTCAACCTGAGAACTCGTGAGAGTAGGGGAAATGACTGCCAGGATTCCAAGCGTGTAAACTTGGCATTCTTCTTCCTGGCTCCGCAGAATCGAATGCAAATCCAGCCCAAGCATTTCAATGAACAGGTCTGGGATGCAATCAGCGTAAGACAGCAGAGCTTCCAACCCTTTCGCTTTGGCCATCAAGTCAAGCTTTGGAAACATGTTGAGAATGAGTTTGTGCTGCGTGTGTAAAATGCGGGGAAAGCCAACGCTCAATCGATTCACTGCAATCACGTAAATTTTCTGATCAAACGCGCTGAGTTTTTTGAGAGTGTCGTCGACCTGTCATTCGGAACAAACATTTAGGAGGTGGAAAGATGATTTGCCAATCGAACCTTTTGTTGGAACTCGTTGAGAAGAGGAGAGTTGAATTTTTGCAAATATCCCAACAACGCTCCTAAACACTCTGCTGCAGGCGCATAAATTTCTTTGGTCTTTGCAGACCCAAGAAGCTGCCGGATCGCATCGTACAAATCACTTTCGGAAAAAACGCGATCAGTGAGACCCCGATGGTCGTATGCGGAAATCTCGTTGGCCAGAAACGTTTGGAGGGCGTAAATTCCAGACAGATTCAAGTATTTCTGTTGCTTTGAAGCTGGGTCTACTTTGATTCGAAGATAATCGTAAAGAACGTCCTATTGACAAAGGTTAATACCCGCTTTCACAGGTGAAAGCTCAACTCACACTCGGTGCAATGACAAACGGTTTAAATTGCTCGACAAAGACTCGAATAATCTTCAAATGATTTCGAATGACAGACTTGGATTCATGATTGCAATGGCGGATCAACCACCTCATGGATTTCAGAATAAGGTCCTGGTCATGTGCTTCAGCAAGGGCGCCATCTTTGTTCCATTCCATTAAAAGCATGCATAAATCCTGGAAGAATCCGCGAATGAGATGTGGAGCAATTCAAATCAATGAGGACGTGTTACCTGGATAAAGTAATTGATCCCTTCGCCAAAGTGGTCCCCATCTGCAATGAGCATCATCAGGAAACTCCACCACTGCTTCTTCTGTGGCTCAAAGATGTTTGGGGCATTGATTATCAATTTTCCGATGAATAGCTTCACATTGATATGGGTTTCTGAAATTTGAGAAGTTTCAAAGGAAAAGCCTGCGAGACAAGGAAAAGGGCACTACCTTGTTTTTGAATTTTGGCAATCAAGCTTTTCATCCACGTCGGCATCTCTGAACCAGCTGCTACTGCAGGCAGTTTGCTGATAATCAAAAGCATAGCTTTCATGCACGGATTTGAGTTGACAACATCCTGTGTCAAATTTGTTACTTAGCGCAGATTTATATCACCATTGCCACGTACAAGTTCTACTTCGGCTCTTCCATTTTCCAGAGTTCCGTTATTTTCTGCATCTATCAGGGGACCAGTTATTTCGCCTTGGCTTCCAAGCGATAATGAGCTCAGGGACTTTTGAGAAGTTGAAAGTGATAGTGGGGCATCTTTGAAATATGTTAACGAACATATAAAGACATGAAGAGTCCGCATCGATACCTCGCTTTTGAAAAAATGTTCCCTTCTGGCTCAATGAGCTGTCTGCAAGAAACTGAGTGGAAATATATTTTCGCGTCTGTCCAGCCAACACCGTTGACTCGCTAAATTCTTTGATGCCCATCCGAATGAATGGTTTATCGAGATCGGTTTTCAGAAACACTTTGTTTTCCGTGTCGATAATGTTTTCCCACAAACACGGCTTTTCCACAAACAAGTAAGAATTGAAGATTTCCACTTTCGTGATGTTTTGCGTCGCGAGAAGACATGAAGCAGTTGCATTATATGCTGATTGGTTCGCAAGTATTCGGTGTGATTGCAATTCCTGAGACTCTGATGGCATCTTTTTCTTGAAGTCCATGGCAGCCTTGATGAGGGAAACTGTTATTTCCTTTTCGCCAGTTTTGCCTTCCCCAACAAACGCCTTTAGAACACGTCCTGTCGATGAATGAAGCTCCGAGGAGGGAATCCGCTGCAAATGGATCCCAGTTAAAGTCGCATTTTCGTTGCACCACTCAGCGAACAAACCTTGTAAGCAATCTCCATCAGAGAGAAGCAAATGGATTTGCTCGTCAGATATCTTTGTACGCTTTCGGCAGTGTCAGGACCCATGTTCCCGCCAAGCACCTCCATTATCGGCTTAATGTTTTGCACGAAAAATCGGATGACATTCTCCACATTGCCAGATTGTAGCGTTGGCATTAGCATGATGTGCGAAATATTTCTGCGAATGTCCGCCGGATAATCGTTGCTCAAAATAAGCCTGGTTTGCAAATGAAAGTTTCAGGTAAACTGAAGGAGCTGCAGTCATGACTTACTGGAAACTATGCGCGGTTATTTCATCAAATACTTCTGAAGTGACCCTTGGAATCTTTTTGGACAATGCGTCAATGAAAGGAAACTTGAAGTAGTGATTCGCGTCCCTGCTGAGATGAAAGAGGAGTGCATTTTCAATGACGGAAGAGCCATATGCGCTTTCCATCGCAGAAAGAAGCCGATTCATGGAAATAACATAATCGTCTAATCTGAAAAGACGAAGCAGACATCAGCACACAATTTCATTACCCACTTGTTGTCTATCATACTTTTCAATTTCCTCAGCAGGTTCATTTCCCAGCGGAAACTTTTCTGTTACGATATCTGAAAGCGCCGCAGCAATTTGATCTTTCCGACTTGATGCGGTCACGTACGGTAATATTTCAAAAATGTTTCGCAGCTTTGAAAGTGGAGAGCGGTGGTTGAACTGAGCAAAGAATTCGTGCCAAAAGGGATTCATGGAGTGACTGCTGGTTCCAGATAGTAGATTGGGATTCAACATAAGCAGTCGCATCCAAAACTTCGTTAATGCATCTTGTGAATTTTCTTGGAACGCAGTCGATATTTCATTCAGCATGGCTTCATCGATCGATGCCTAATAAACGCCACAAAAAAAGTTAAGCATTCTTGCCGGTGAGTAAGTGGTTTTCATCCCACCTGAGCAGAAAATAGCGCAATCTCCTTCGCAGCGGTTGTTTTGTTCGAGAAAAGCCAGTCAAGCAGTCCCACTATGACCGTTGTCAGACGAGCGCGGGGAATTCCTTCTTTCACCGCAGCAGCATAAGATGTGACGTTCAAACAAATAGACCGGTTGAAAACGCCAAAGATCTTATCATGCACGGCCTTGAAATCTTCAGCACCCAGAGCCAGTTTCCAAGCTTTCCTCTGAAAAACGGGGTCCATCAAACAGAAAGATACAATTTCTCCAGCGAGCCTCGTTTGAATAAGATCAGTGTCTTTAAGAAGCTCGATCGCATTCTGGAACATCCGTTCCATGAAAGACTCGCGCAGAAATTCACTTTCCTTGAAAACGTCATCAATCACTTTGGCTCGATGAAGCAATTTAAGCCCCCGAATCGCGTCAAGAAGCGCAGATTTTTTGAACCCTTGACCCATGACGTTAAAATCCAAAATAGACAGTTTTCTTGCCCATTCCTTTGCAATGTTGATTCGAAAAGAGGGTCCGGCCTTCCAGACAGTAGAAATAAGCTCCGAAACCCTGTTTTCCACTTCTATGCGAGTTTCCTCGACAGCAGTCAAAAATCCAAGTGCAGGTGGCTCAAAGACCAATAACCCCAACATTTGCGAAAAGATGGGTAATTGCAAGGTATCACCCAGAACGAACGCGCCTTCGGATTTGAGCAACATAGAATGGACAAATTCCACAATTTTCAACACAACGAACGCATTTTCGGTACAGAGACTATTCAATTCGGATGGTGATCCCTGCCAAGTGGCTACATCAAACGCAATAGATTTTTCGAGAAAGCCTTTCACTGCCTCGAGCAGCTGAGATGATGATGTGGCAGAAAACTCAAGCGGCGTTATTGCGGTTCGGTCAATCAGGTAACGATCCACAATTAACGCCACTTTCAGATTCGCAGAGAAGGTGTTCCATTGCCTGATGTCACGATAATCAATGGGACCCGCGGGGGCTTTGAGGGCATTGTCAGACTCAATCATTTCGATAACATAATCGGATTTTTTCGTCTTCAAAGATTTCACCCAAGCTGCGGCTCCTGGAAGATAAAGATATCAAAACAGATGAGGGTCAACAGTTGCAATTAAAATATGCATGTGGGACCTGTAGTTTTTGAAGCAAATTTGTCGAAAAGCTCAATGCATTTGTACGAGTATTCGAGCTCCCGATGCCGGCTTTCTCGGAACAGCCATATTGTCAGAGACTGTAGGTCTGGACATTCAATTCCTGCCGGCAAACGTCGCACGCTCGACTTTTTCAAAAATACATCTGATTTGACGGCGATAATCTTCCCCATATTGTTTACTGCCATCTTCGCCAGTGCGATGGTGCCTGTCAAACTTTCATCAGTATATGAACCCCTAACCATTCTTCAACTCTGCATTTACCTAAGGCTGCATTATCCGAGTCCGCCACTTTCAGACTAAAGAGGAGGTAATAAAGCAACTCAAAAGAGAACATATCCACCAAGGCCGCGCTTTCCCGAAATACAGTATAAATTCGATTCACTATAATCGAGGCGCTCATTCGCTTTGATGCACTACTGTGTTGGCAGAGACTGTAAATACGCTTGAACAGAGATTTCGCATTCATTGGGTTGTTCTCGAGTTCCTTTTCAGACGCATGTTTAATTGACCATTTCAGGTACTCGGCGATGCATTCGGCGCCGAATTCTCGGAGCTGAAAAAAATATGGTTGTTTGTTGATCGAAAATAATGTCGTTATAATCAGCTTACCGGCCCGCTGGTGCTTGCGACAGCATCAAAGCAAGACTGCAAAAGGGCCATGGTCTGGAAAATGAAGAAAAAGGGTAAATGAGCAGGACAGCATCATCCCGGCAAATGCCAAAATACCTCAGGATTCTCATACTTTGAGTTTTTCGTGAACCAATGTATGAGTTGCCACACCAACGGTCGAAACAGTTCTCTGGTCACTTTGTCCAAATCGACCGATAGCCGGAGAAGCACAGGAAAAATTTTGATGTAGATTTTATGATACGGACTCTGCTCCGCGGGTGTGTGTGTCAGATTTAACAACAAAACGCTTGAGTGAAAACGCTGAGTTGTACCCGTAATTCGTTTCCAGATCGGTTTGCTTGACTTCCGCCAACCATGATAATCACCAACGCGTGCAGAAGCTCATTCGCGGCTACTTTTGTTTTTCGATCGGGCGAAAACTCCGCCAACTCGACTATTCGCGGCAGCATATCATCTGAGAAAGCCAATCAGTTAATTTTCTAATTACCGAACGTGAACGCATACCAAAGTAAATGTCGACAATCGTCTCCTTGAACGGTATCTGAAACTTTAGACACTTTTCGCTGTCCCACGCCAGCAGAGAGTCAGACGTATCCGAGGAAAGCATGAGTTTGTTTGCATCTCCTAAGCTGCCCAAGAATTTGAGAATACGAATCTGAATTCCTTTCAAGGTTTCGACTGTTTCTTCATCAAGCTTCGGGACATGTCGGTCAGACTATCATATACAAACCACAAACAGTGAATTGGAATAGAAATTACATGAAGGTTTTCTTTCAGGTTTTTGCGACGACCAAAGGATCGCTTTGCAGCTGTTTTTGTTGAATTTGATGCAACGATCCCCTCTTCATCTGCGAAATCCAGAATCAAGTAGTCATGAAACGATGGTAGTATCTTTTCATAAGCCTTTAGCATCATCTTCGATTCGGTTTTAGCCCTCCACGACTCCATGGCATCAAGCGCCACAACAGCCAGCGGTGTATAGCTGAGTCCCATTTTCAAAGATTCAACAATCGGCAGGCACAGATTTCCAATACTCGTGAGTTCGGACGGAGAGGCAAGAACCATTTTCAAACATGAAACAAGCAGATCGTCCTTAAACTGCCGCATTTTTAAAAGAACCTCGGAAAGATATTTCGAAAACAGATCTCGACAGAGATGATTTGCGTTTGATTCAGGCCTATCCACGTCCTGTTTTTTTTTTTCTTGTTTAGCTGCGATTCTGAAACACACGCAATAGTCCTCCTACCATCGCATCCCGTTCATCTGTTTTCCCAAAGAAGCAGAGTTTTTCGCACAAGAGTAACACGCTTCCAAACAACTTGTAAAATCCAGAAACAAGAGGATGCTGCGACGAGTACGAAATAACACGCTGCCCCACAACGAAAACCCACTTGTGGAAAAACGAGGAGCGAATTTTGGCAAGTATTGCTTCGCTCAAGGATACAAAGTTGACAAACACGATGAAATCGGACGGATTTTCCGGAACCAATTTCGAAGTATCAGAGGCTATTGACACAATGTTCGAGGTTGAAGAATCGTCTCCGGGTCCATTATTTTCGCGCACATGTAGATTGAGGTCACTTGGTATATCGAGAACACATTCGATGATACCGTCGTACAGAATGGCAAGAAATCTTTCCGTGCTTTCGGAATCCCATGTCTCCTCTGCTTTGAGAAACAGGGCCTCCCAAAACTGAACATACTCCTTCCATGAAGGTTCTCGAGCTTCTGATACCAATTCGTCGGCATTTTCGTTCACGGGGGATTCGACAATGCAAGATATTATGAAAAGCTGCTTTGCTGTTGAAATGTCAGCATTTACAAAATTCAGTAAAGGCGCATATTTTTAACTCACCAGCTCTGCTCCAAAATGATATCAGGAGCTCATGCTTGTTCAATTGCCAGAGCAACTGAACAAATGAGGTGACCATTGGATCACGGTAATAGGATCGGATTTTCGGAAAGTTCAAAAGGGCGGACACTGAAACTTGCTCTGCAATTGTATCATGATTAAACATATTCAATTAAGGCGCGGTGTGCATACCAATGGCGTCCATAAAATCCGATTCGATGACCGTCATTTCACACGCAATCATTTTAAATGCATCCAAAAAGGCAGATATGTGCGAATACTTGGCATCATTGGACCTGATTTGTGCATCAAATAAGTGTAATCAAATCCACCGTTGGTAACAAGTCGCACCCTTCAGCCAACGATGCGAGTTTCTTTATCAGGATCGACAGCAACTCTTTCAGCTCGTTTTCAGACAAAAGCACTTTGCATGGCTTTGCAAACAGGCCAAGTCCTCGAACACCCTGAGCAAGCGACTTGTAACTGCCATCCGATGCATTGACGATGGAAACAAAGTCCTTGACAAAATACCAAAACAGTTCGAGTTGAACATTTTCGAGCTCTTGCTCAGACAAAGCAATTGTGACCTACAATCTTTTGTTAACGTGATCTCGCTTTCAAAGGTAACGAAAGAAGACTCACTTCATGCAAGAAAGCTGTCATTGCTCCATAACCGAGCTTGCTGATGTCCTTGTTTGTGTGTTTGCACATTTGCTTCAGGCAGGTGTGCAGATACATGATAGCGTCACGATCAGAGCAGATTTGTTTATGGAATTTACTCGCGTGGTCTTGGAGAAACATCATTCCAGCTGAAAGATATTCGCGCGTTATTCAATCGTCAAGCAGTCGCAAAGAAATTAACCTTTCGGAACCGCGTATCGAGTTTGATTTTCAAGAGGTATCAGCATCTTTCGAATCGTCGCAAACACTTCGGATGCTTCGGCTATAATCGCATCAAGAATTCGCGACTTAATTTCGGAATTCGACGGTCATGAATCACTCACCCTCTGTGATGGACATTGCATGCATGTAATTGGAAAGCCCCAAAACAGCACCCGCAAGAAGATCCATATCTGGCTCAGCGCTTTTGATACAAGTCGCGATTGCAGTCATCATTCTGCGCTTAAGTTGCGCTGGGTCCATCTTGCCATTTGCCGAGAAACAGTCGGGATAGTATCTGACGAGCGCGCCCAGCAATTCGAGCATAGCGCTCTTGACTGCAGTTGTTGTTGGTGATCAGCCCCCGTGATTGCGCTCTCATAAAGGAAAGAATTACCGGACGAGACAATCTTTGATTCGCCTTGAATGTATGCTTGAACAAAATGTTTCGCGATTGCTTCCACTTTCAGCGCATCCAGTAAGGACGCTTCGACGAGGGAAATGAGCGCGAAAACGGCCGTCTTTTTAACCACAGCAAGTTCTTTTGAATGCGAGAAAAGCGTCACGCACACGGACTGGGAGACATGTAACCACAAGTCATCAGGCCCATTCATCAATAAGAGAAACAGGCGGAGCTGCATGATCTCAACAGGCAACTCACCTGCATTTCATTCGCCGAAGCGGTCGTCACAAACTGTCGTCGAATCAGGTCCACAAAGAAATCGAGCATCAACTGCTTCGCTTTCGGGGACAGACTCTCGCGTGTGTTTTTCAGAATGGAGAGAATGCCGCGCTGTTTGTCAAACAGGAGCGAGACGGCGAGTTCTGGTCGGTGTTCCAATCGTTGGGACTTGCCACTTTTGAGACTGCCGATCACGTACCTTTGCTTACGCCCTGCATTCGGACAACCGTGCTTTGTATGTCGACAACCGCTGCTTCAGCGTTCTCGCTCCGAGTCCGGAGTATGTCCAGCTGTGCCGACAACTCGCTCATTTTAAAAAATATTTACGCTTTATCGAACGTAAACACGATTTATTGATCATTCCAAATTCACTCTTTCTCAAATCTTCTTCTTTTCGTGACGGGTTCATTTGAATGAGCATCGACAAGAGCATCCGCCTGCTGTGCAATCCACGCCTGCTGCTGTGCAATCAGTTTTTGTTGTTGCTGAAGTATTGCGAGAAGAGAGGCGGGGTCATTTACTGCTTGCGGATTCTGAGGAAGTACCAATGGATGCAAAGTCTGCGCTGCGGCCATTTGTGGAGTTGGTGCCACTGAACCGGGGGTGGAAGCACTCTTTCGAGCCGGTTCTTGGGGAAGGTTCGGTTTCGGGGGCAGTGAATGGGGTTTTGGAGGAAGACGATGCCTGGAATGTTGTGCCGCATTTGCGCTGGCTGCGGTCGTAGCATTAGGGCAAACTGTTGAAGTTGTTGGTTTCGCCGAGATGGTAGATCCGCGATTATCGCTGTGCTTTTGCAGTCCCAGATTTAGATTCGGACGTTCGACCGTTGAGCTGATTGGAGGCTTCAAACCAACTCCTATCACCGCGTTTTTCGCAGCAGACTCTTTTGCCTCTTGTTTAGTCGCGTGCCCCCCTCGATTATTCGACGTCCATACTCCAAGATTGCCCACGCTGACTTGGCAACTATGGCGATTGTTTCTTGGAGCTGGAATAATGTCAAACTGGTAGTCACATCTGATCTTTTCATTGTCACAGAAGGACTTTAGAACCGATATATCGTTGATGGAATTTACAGAATTGCGTGCATCTGCTTTCAGATGTTTTAGAAGCGAAACCCCCATGAGTTCGCATGCGGCCTGTAAGCAAGAGAGATAAGAAATATGCAGACACAACAGTTAGATGAATGATGTGAAGCTTACTTTTGCAGCAGATTCTCTTGCGGCTGTTTTTCTTTCTTGGCGAGTGCCTCCCACTTCTTCTCCCGAAACTTTGTCAATGGTAACAAACGCCTGATACCCAAGTCCGGCGTCCAGTTGCACAACTCTGTATTCGGGAATTGGCATATTTTTCTTGCGACAATGCTGCAAAAGCGCCTGCTGGTATCCGCCCGAAATGGACGTCGCAGAGACTGAATCGCCTTTCGATTTCAATGCATCTTTTCGATGCGTAGATGAACCATTGTTGGGAGTATCCATTTTAGTAATTTCGTCGATGCTCGCGTGATAGCGACGCAGAAACAAAAGCGCCAATCGTGCGGCATCGTTGCGAGCTTCCTGGGCTGATGGAACAGACTCGGCAGCATTGGGCGGCAGTGAGGACACAAACTGCATTCCGTTGATTGCGATTGTGGCGTTGAGGCTTTGCGTTTGTTTACAAAACGCGTACGAGACCGAGACGGCGGATGCGTCAGCGGGCGAGTATTTGAGCATGTGCGCCGTGAGAAGATGCCAGTAAACATTGGCCTCGGCGTCTGAGGTGGATTGCAGCAACTTTTTGCTGAAGCGTGCCATGAATGCGGACAAAGACGCTTGATTGAGGATGAGTGTGCCGTCGATCGCATCGAATATGTTTGCAGCCAGAACGAGATGCGCAACTGATTCGGCCACGGTGCTGGCGCAAGCAGTTCGCTTCTCAACAACAGCCTTCATATGCGCTGGATCCATCTTGCGCCAGATTGTATCGGAGGAGGTCATTGCCAGCTGCGATACAAAAAGGCGAAAGTGGGTCTCAACCTGGGCCGCAAGGGAAGCGTCCAGGGCGAGAATGTGCAAGAGGGTTGATTCCATTATTTTTTAAAAAAATATTTACGCTAAAACATGACGAAGCAGAACCCAGTTGACCCCTCCGTCTCTTCAACCACATCCGCACCTGCCACACAGCCAGGAAACTCACTGCTCTTTACGAACTTACATTGGACTACCTTTGAAGATGCCGCACAGTGCCTGAGGTGTGTTCGCACCCAACCTTGCTGTGACTCTAACCACATACACAATGCAGGGATCTAATTGAGCAAGAGACATCCACGCACGTGTCCCGCTTTGTTCCACTGTCTTCGTTCTTCCGTTGTCTTGGTATCCCCTTTCTTTCGCCGCCTGTTTCAAGTATGAAAATCTGATCGTCAAAGTCTAGTGGTGTTTGACTCTCAACATGCCGCTGCACGCGTTCGGCAACTACTCAATGGGCGTGAGTTTAAAGGCGGAAAGACGATGAATATTGTCGACGCCGGCACTTCGAATGAGTCACATCTGGCGGTCCCATCGAACGCCCACGCCATGCTGCAGGTGCTGTGCCACTTCGTTCTTCACTGTAATGCTGTATATTTACATGGTATTCAGGTGCCTGAAATCGAGCGCAACTTTCTCTTATCCCCACCTGGATCACCGCCAGTCGGTGAGTTTCGAAAAAAATAAGTGGGATGTTCAGCAGTCTGAAATTCTTCAATCTCAACAGGATGGGTGCAGAACAGCGAAAGCCAGCCAAGTGCAGGAGGACACCACGCAGCCATGATCATTGATGCACTTTCGCAACTGGACGACTTTTCTCTGGACGCAGAGACTGGGATGGAACCAGAGTCGGCTAACGCGTCTTGCGGCGCCGATTACACGGTGGAAGGGGCGCTGTCTGAGAGAGAAGTTGTGGATCGTCTCGGGATTCAACCCGATGATCGAACACGGCACATTCTCACTTTTGGAAGCGTGCCAGGAGGAGACGCCAAGAATGGGGGCATGGAATGGGAAGTGGAACTTCCCGCCATTCTAGTCGAGGACCATACTAAAGACGAAAGAGAGGACGGCAGCCATCCGTCCTTGAACGAGGGCATGCTTGCAATGGGGATGAGTATTTCGCGAGTGGATTCATTGGATTCGATCGGTGAGTTGCCAGGCAGCGTGATTGGTGGGACGCCGATGCCGCGAACGAGCATCCCTCCACCGCATGTCTCCCGACCTGCGCAGTAGCGTGTTTGATATTTACCTAATATGCAATAAACCACTTCAAAAAACAGTG
Source organism: Chytriomyces confervae (assembly GCA_006535975.1). Classification (NCBI taxonomy): domain Eukaryota; kingdom Fungi; phylum Chytridiomycota; class Chytridiomycetes; order Chytridiales; family Chytriomycetaceae; genus Chytriomyces; species Chytriomyces confervae. The sequence goes on along the minus strand of QEAP01000335.1, from coordinate 2,250 downwards.
TTCAAAAGCGTCTCTAAAATAAATTAAACGTGCGTAAAACAGATGGACGGATTCAAGTCCCTTCTCAGCCAAGCTTCACAGCGCATTGGGCCCGTTGCAGCCAATCTTGCTGAACGTGGCCAAGTTCTTGCGGGTCAATTGGACGGGTTCAGAGAGGGCAACACCAAGCGATCCTCCACTTCGAATTCAAGTGAGGACCTGAAAGAGAGAGAGCGGGCGCATCAGCCAGGTATATCTACTTGCTTTCAACTGCAGAGACTGGGACTGAGCTGATGTTCTTTGTTGGTGCACTTGTTCACAGCTGGGACTATGTTGCCAGGCACGCGCCTCGCAATCAACGGGGAAAGCGTCACCATTGATCGATATCTAGCTGAAGGTGCGAAAACAGATCGTTATCGCGCTGCGTTTATTTCTGATTCGGCAATTGTGATTTTGCAGGTGGCTTTGCTCATGTCTATGTTGTTTCCACCGACTCGGCCAAAAAAGCCGTGTTGAAAAGAAGCTTGTGTCAAGATGAGGCAGCGGCCAACGTAGTACGCAGCGAAATCGAGTATATGGTACAATGCGTCTATTCAATCCAATCCTTCAATGCGTTATTTAACTTTAACAACCACAGAAACAACTTTCCGGGCACGATAATATTGTGTCGTTCTATGATTCCAGCGTATCTCGAATTGGTTCTGGATACGAAATCTATATTCTGATGGAGCTTTGCACAGGTTTGATTCCGACTCAAACTCTCACTCAGCATCTGACCAACTACATCACATTGCAGGTGGTTCTTTGGTGGATTATCTCAACACCCGTTTGGAAGTCAGACTCACTGAACCCGAAGTCCTGGAACTATTCCAACAAGTTTGTCGCGCCGTGTACCACATGCACTATGGCTCGCAACACTCCCCGATTCTTCACCGGGACATCAAAATTGAAAACGTTTTGCTTGGAGGAGATGGTCAAGTGAAATTGTGCGATTTTGGAAGTGCCACAACTCGCACGTTTCCTGCAGGTGTATCTATTCCGACAAGCGAGATTCGAAGGTTGGAGGATGAGGTGGAGCGAGTAACAACATTGCAGTACCGCGCACCCGAGTTGTGCGACTTGTACATGCGCATGGGGATATCTGAAAAAGTGGATGTTTGGGCTCTTGGCGTGTTGCTCTACAAGCTTTGCTACTTTGTAAGAAGTTTTGGTTTTTCGAGTCATTCGTAACGCTCAAATCCTTTGTGATATTTCCTTCTCTTTTCTTTAGGTCACACCCTTTGAAGATAAAGGAAAGCTTGCGATTTTGAATGGGAGGTACGATATTCCAAACCGGCCTCAATACTCGTCCGATATCGCACATCTGATTGGTGAGGGGTGTTATTGTTTCTCCTGTTCTGGCAACGGGCAACTCATCCAACGGTTCATAAACGCTTTTCACCAGGTTCTCTATTATCCGTTGATCCGCGTGTGAGGCCGACGGTGTATGACGCGTACGCACAAGTTTGCTCTCTTCTGCGAGTTCCCTGCGATTTAAACAAGGTGCAATGAACATTCTCCCGAAAAAAAAAACATGCATGTTTGACTCAATCGAAATTAAGCCCGCCCTAGCTGCGCCTCCCGTCGTTCATTCCGATCACTCTTCGACAACATCAGCAGCCCCACTGCCTTCGAATCGCGTGTCTCAAGAAACCCTTTCGCAGCACACCACGCTGCACCAAAAACAATCCGCTCTCAATATTGCACCCATGCGGCGAGGCCGACCTGCTCGAGAAGGAGCCACATCGGGCAGTACCAATAATTCAACGCACTCTTCGTTTGAAACTCTCTCCGCGACGAATTCTTCGTTCAGCGACCCTTGGGCAGTTCAAGATTCACAATCTGTGCCCGTCTCGAAGCCGCTCCCACCGCCGTCAAAATCCGTTTTAACGAGCCGAACACAGTTTCTATCGAATGGAAACGCGAATTTTGCGTTTCAAACTCCGTTGCCTACGTCTTTTCCGGCACCCCCACCGAGTACTTCTGTCCCAGTCCCCAGATTTGTGTCAAATGATGGTGGATTTGCAAGTGACGCGGAAAGTCATCACAGTGATGATGATGATGATGACGATGGAACCGGTGGCTTAACAGGCCGCGGTAAAAATTCTGGTGCAGACAAATACGCAGCCGTTTTGAAGGGCAGCCGCGGCGGGGCAGGCAGTGACGGCGAGGACGAAACATATACGGCAAACCATACATCACAGCCACGCCGAAAAAGCGCATTTGAAGGAA
>QEAP01000334.1:3685-20598 GCA_006535975.1 Chytriomyces confervae | reverse complement strand
GGGTCAGAATAAGCTTCAATTTCTTCCTGAATCTTTCGCTTAATGTCCTTCTTCTTTTCTTGGAACACTTTGTACTTGTCTCCGTGTAATCGCGCGTGCTCTTCACGAAGAACAGCGGCCCTGTTGAAGTACGCCTCGCGCACCTGTCCAGAATACATAAAGGGCAGGCAAGTTAGCACCCAGCTAAGCTAGCTACTCACTCTCGGAGAATACAGAAGATACACAGACAAACACACACCTCAAACGACTCCTGCTTCCACAAATGCCCAACTATCCGTGACACATCTTGAAACGGAATCTTGTTTGCGTACTTTGTCTTGATCTCCTCCACGCGATCTCTTCGGTACAGAATGAATGCGTTGGCTGGCTTTGAAGCGCCCAGCTGCTGTTTAAAGAGGCGGTTCTCTTTACGCAATTGCAGTTTCTTGTCTAGCAGTTGTCGATGCTTGGTTTCCTTGGATTGCGCCGTGGTTTGCGGTGTTGTGTCTATGGATGGATGTGTCTGTGTTTCTGTGTGGGAGGCTTGGGTGAAGGCGTGGGAGGGATCAAAGGATGTGCTGAAGGGGAACCCAGACAATGTCTGATCGAGGATTGCGTTCGAGTTGTTGAGGTAGCTGAGACTCATGTCTGCGGGAAATGCGCTCGCGAGATGGTTTCCGTGCATGCTTGCATCGATGGATTGGACAAAGGAAGCAGCTGTGTCGTATCCAGAGGCTGCTTCGTGGAACTGACTGGATTGGCACCGCAAGTCAGGCAGGAGGGAATGCAGCGACAAGTCCCGGCCTTGGTGGAGGCGGCTGTCTGGGTGCTGGCCAGGAGCCGTCTGGGCCACAGCAGCGTCGCTGCGGGCATCCTCGGAGACAGCGGAAGCATCGGGAGTGTCATCGCAGACATGGTCGCCTGTCTTTTGGTTGCCGCCCTTCAACAGCGTCGACAGCATAAACATGGTTTTTAATTGTTTCCAACGCACAAATAGGAAAATTTGATGAAGGAACCGTTGTTGCAACCGATTAAAAATGAAAGGAATACAAAAAATGTTTGAGACAAAGTCTGGTTCAAACCAGTTTTCAGCAGCAAGACTGAGCAGGGCTTCAGTCGCCAGTCGTTGCAGGTGGAAATTCTGCTTAATTTTACCCGTTCATCTGCGGTTACTGTTTCATGGTATTCCGCACCGACGGCCCGTACATCTGCCGGCTGCCGTACAGCTTGACAAAGAATGCTTTGGCACGATCCGCCTTCTTCTTGTCTTCCGGTGTAAGTGGACGAGAGGCAGCCTTCTTTTTCCGCTTCGGTGTGGTCATTTTCACAAGGGCTGATGCAGCTGCGAGATGGGCGAAACTGGCACTTGGCGCCTCAGCCGTCTTGGTTCGAACTGCGAGGCTGATAGGAGAGCTGCATGATGGACGTGTCATACCGGAGGATATTTCTTCAATTTAGCTGCATTCCTTGAATCCCTTTTATATTGTACTTTCATGACAATGGTTCAATTGGGAATTTTCTGGCACCAAATTCCCGATGAATCTGACTAACGATCAGGCGCTATACGCGGTGCACTCCGCTATTCCCGCGATTCTGACCACCGCCTCGTTTTGCTGCCTGGTGTATCTGGGGCGCCTTGTCTTCCGCGCCGCCCCCTCAAGGCAAAAGCCGTCTCCGCGCTCCGCATCGTCGCCAAAGCTGTCTATTGTCAACATTCTTCTTATTGGACTCCTCGTCTGCGAGTTTGTGCAGATTCTGTTGGCCACCATCCACAACAGCGTCTGCTACTCTCCAACCGACACGCAAGATCGAGCCAGTATATTCAGCAGTCTGTCGCTTGTCTCCATTGGTTTTGGTCAGTCCTTCTATCTCGGCTTTGCGTACGTGCGGTCCATCGACATTATCCGCAAGCGAGTGTCGGTCCGTACTGCCTATATGTTTAAAATCGTAGTGTACATCATTGCAGCATTTTTGCCGCTTCCAGGTTTCATGCTGCTCATCTCAAGCTTCGTCTATACCATCGCAACACCCGTTCTGGAAGCGTTTCAAATCGTTTCAGTCGCAACAACAGCAGTCCTCGATGTCGCCTTCATGTACTGCTTCGCTGCACATATCCGCGCAATCAACGCGACGCTGGACATTGATCCAAAGCTGCTGATAATTGCTTGGTACGGCGTTGTTTCTTGCGGGTTTGCGTTTGCTTCGCTTGCTAGTTTCTCGTACGCGGCAACGCTGAGGCCGCAAGATGGGTGGCAGTTTGTGTTGATGAGGGACTTGGTGGACGTGTTTGTGTTTGGAATTTGTGCAACGTGTTTAGGGATGAAGGTTTCGTTGATGCGCGTGCAGCTGCACAGGCACACAGATGACTGGAATTCTGCTCAGAAAACTGCGACTTTGTGAGGTGGGTTGGGATTTTGTCGCAATTGGGCAAGCATGGGATTTGTTTTCTTTGGTAATTGCATTCGCTGTACCAGTAAACATCTGCCACAAAAACCATAGAATTACTTCAATAAATCCCAACCGGAAAGCTAAAGATGAACGATCGCCAAGCAGAACTAGTGGATGAAACACTGAACCAAGTCCACTTTCTTGTGCCAACGATTCCATCTGGCATATCTTTGGCAGCTGTCGTGTTCTTGATCTCATATGTTTTGAGGGTCGAATACCAGCAAAGGCAATACACTTCTCAGTCCTTGTTGATGAACGCGCTCCTGGCCGCTATGCTTCTCTGCGAGGTCATCCACGCGTTTCTCATTGCCCTGAGCAATTGCTACTATTTTATCCAGCCGAGTATTCATCAGGCTCTGGGATATCTGGCGTTTGGTGTATAACAGTCTTGTGATAGATACCGGGACTTGGCTATAGAATGGGTACTGCAGGTGGCAGTATCTTTAAGTAGACCCATGGCCACAGAAGACAAGTACTGCAATCCTCAAATAGTGTTGGCCAGTCATTATATATTCTACTTCCGCTCACAATCCATCATTCGAAGCCGTGTTTCACCTCAAATTGCACAAGCCATACATGTGAATGTGCACGATAATAACACCAATTCCAGGGATCCTGTCTTTCGTCCTCCTGATCCAAGACAACACCATCCCATACGCCATGATCACAACCACGCTCTTCACTATGGCCATCGATCTCGTGTTTATCTGCGTGTTTGCGGGCCAGATTCGCGCCATCCAGTCTGACATTGCCGTGAACCCGGCGCTTGTGATTATCGCGCGATATGGGCTGCTTGCAAACTTGATCGGCATCTTTAGCATCCTTTGTTTCGCTCTCTCAAACGTTTTCTCGTCTGAAAAGCCGGGCGGTGTGTGGCATATTGTGTTTTCGTTCTTCACCCAAATTTTTGAGTTTTTGATGTGCATGGCGTGTGTGGTGATGAAGGTGAAGCTTTTTAAGCTCTAAGACAGCGATGACGGCGCAATTTCCGGTTTGGCAGGTGACGCTCACCGACAAAATAAGAGTTAACCTAGCTCGTTATCCTTGCCTAAAGCATATGATAATTACTGAAAAGAAAAGGCTGGGATACCAGGGTTGATGTTAGGTAATTCGGTTTTGGATCAGGGAGCGAAAGAAAAGACAATGATTTGGCGTCTGATGCAAATCCTGTTGCCAACAGATTTTCCACAGAAAATCACTTTGTAAATCCCAACCCGCAAAAACGCGAGATGAGCGATCACCCAACTGCACCAGTGAATGAAACGCTCCACCAAGTCCACTTTCTTGTGCCAGCGATCTTATCAGGCATATCTTTGGTCACTGCCTTCTTCTTGCTCTATTTTATTGTCAAGGTCGAATGCCAGCAAAAGCCGCTGAACACTCAGTCCCTGCTGATGAACGCGCTGCTAGTCTTTATGCTTCTCTGCGAGTTTGCCCACGCGTTGCTCATTGCACTGAGCAACTATTACTACTTTATCCAGCCGAGTATTTATCAGGCCGTTGCGTATCTAATCCTTGGCATTGGCCAGTCGTCATACATTCACTTTGCATACTTTCGCTCACGACCCATCATACGAAACCGAGTCTCCCCTCAAATTGCACAAGCCATACGCGTGACAGTGCAAGCGACACCGGTCATTGTTCCAATCCCAGGAATTCTGTTTATCGTTGCGTTCTTCCACCCGCTCCCAAAAAGTATCATCCCGTACATTGTACTCGCAACCACATTATTCACTATGGCCATCGATCTCGTGTTTATCTGCGTGTTTGCGGGACAGATCCGTGCCATGCAGTCCGACATTGCCGTGAACCCGGCGTTGGTGATTATTGCGCGATACGGGCTGCTTGCAAACTCGATTGGCATTTCTGGCTTCGTTTCTTTCGTTCTCGGATACATTTTCTCGGGAAACAGCCCAGGCGGTGTGGGACATATCGTGTTTTCATTCTTTACTCAGATTTTTGTGTTTTTGATGTGCATGGCCTGTTTGGTGATGAAGGTGAAACTTGTGAGGCTCAAGGACAGCGAAGATGTCGGGTATTCGGGGTTGGCGGATGACACGCACTTCAGAAACCAGCCAAGTAAAAAATAATGACTCGCATATCTATCCAAAAAGAAAACAGAACATGATAATTCACTGCTCCATAAAGAATGTTCCCCCTCATCTATCAAACCAGCTAAAAAAAACATTGAAAACAAAAGATCATTTCCTCTCCCTCACAAACAGTTGGAGCCACAACCCTCCCAGCACCAAAAACCCAACATTCATCCCAGCCAACACAATCACATCTTTCCAAAACGCCCGTGCATCAAACCCAAACGTTTGCAAAATCACTGCTCCAGGTACATCAATCGACAACCCATACTTTGTTTCATACAGCGTCAACCCATCCACCTCATTCACAATCAACGCTTCCATCGCCGCGTTAAAGAAACTCAAGACTTGCAGCCAGTTTGCCCATGGTGGAACTGTCCCGCGGTTCAATAACAGCCCACCAAACAGCATTTCAAATAACATGAGCAGAGTTGCGAGGAGTGTTGCTTGAGATCCGTTTCGAAACATGATTGCAAGCATCATGCAGCAGGCGCTGGCAGTAAGGTTGAAGAGGACGAGGACGAGAAGGAATTTTAAAAAGAACGAGACTTCTTCGCTACGCAGGCCAATCATGTGGTAGCAGATGAGACCAAAGATGAGAGGTGGAATGATTCGGAGCGGCAGGAATTCGAATAGAATCTGCAAGGGAATGTAAGGAGTAAGTATGAAAATACAATCATATCAGAAAACTTGAGCTCTAACTTTGGAAGTGTAGTACGTGATGGGTCGGTAATATCCGTTCGCTCGTTCTCTGACAAAGATGGGCCTCTCTGCCGAAAACACTTGCATCCCGCTGATTGCACTAAACCCAAACAAGGCGCACACAAAGAAAAACAACCCCATCCGATTCTGAAAACCGCCAATGTCATCGTTGACTTTCCAAAACAAGCCACTGCAGATGGCAGCCACGCAGAGACTAATCATGTAGTGCGTTGCCAACAAAGCCGGGTTTCTGTTGCTCAAGTTTAGATTCGATGCGACTATGACAGCACCAGAGCAACAACAAACCTGTACAAGTTTTTAAATGTTCGTGAATTCAAAATCATGAATTGCTGAAACCCTGTTGCCCTTTTCTTTCCATCTGCAGCTCGAATCACAGAAGTTGTGTTTAACGACACGAACGATGACACAGATCGCGTTCTTCGCAACCCTTGAGTTGATTGACCATCAGCCGGAGATGAACTGCTCACATCATCCGCCGAGGCAGACGCTGCAGATTCCATCACTTCATATCGAATCTTGGAAAGAATCAATGACTTGGAATACTCCGTTACAAGCCTCTGCAGCGACACATTTTTCATTAAATGCGGAATCTGACGCTGAGATTGCCCTGCGCGACGCGATGAAGAATCGTTCCGCAGTAGCGTGTTTCTTCCAAGTCCGACATTTTCAGTCGCAAATACCAAGGCCGGGGGTTGCGACGCCCGATGCCTGAGTCCTGATTCAGAAACGCGATTGGGAGAAGCACTTAAATTATCGGTAACATCGCGTGATGACCAAACTTCAGCGGCTCCTTCAAAATTTGTTGGAATCTGTACGCCAGTGGCTCTATCGGGGCTGGTGCTCCCCCAGTTTGGAAATTCGTCTGCATTCGAGACTGGTATGGGTCGCGAAAGCGACGCGCGAATTGGTGATTCACTGTCAGACGGAGGCGCGGCAAACTGGTCGAAAACGTTGTGAGCCGTAACACGTGTCGGAGTTTCTGTAATAATGTCACTGGGAACATCTCCTCCAGGTTCCGCATTCCCTGTAAGGATTGAGATTGCTTCTTCTTCAGTTGGATCGTCCAAGGCGTGCATCGTCAGATCAACTGATGAAACAGAGAATCAGTTAAAAGATATGAAACAACTCTGTGCATCGCAGTGAGCCTTACTCAAGTAGTCTGCCACATTGAATCCCAGCGGAACAGGGTACCCCATCGCAGCGAAATGATCGATCGCTTCTTCAGCAGGCCCAGAATACACCAACCGGCCCTTTGCAATCAAAATAAGCTGATCGAATAAACTGAAAATATCACTGCGCGGTTGATGGATCGTAAACACGACCGTGCGGTGATACACTTTGGCCAACTGGGACAAGCACTCGACAACATTATGAGCATTATACGCGTCAAGCCCGGACGTTGGTTCATCCAAAAATAAGATGCTGGGGCTTGTGACCAACTCACACGCAATACTGACACGCCGCTTTTCTCCGCCGGAAATGCCTCTTCCAGTGCCACCAAAAGAATTTCCAATTCGATGATGTGCAATTCCGAGAATATCCAATTCAAGCATTGTTTCATGCACGCGTTTGAGTTTCGCTGCATATGTCATGGCCCGTGGAAGCCTTAAAAGCGCAGAATGAAGGATTGCTTCGTATACAGTCTGTGTTGGCATGAGAGCATCTTCTTGATCCACGTATCCAGTTATTCGTTTATATTCGTCAGAGGCCATTGGTTTTCCGTTAATGAGTATTTTCCCATGGACAGTGCCCGTCTTGTTCCGCTGCGCCAAAATGTCGAGAAACGTTGTTTTCCCAGCCCCACTTCCTCCCATAATGGCCAAGATTTGCCCCGGCTGAATTGAACCATGAATACCCGTGAGAATAGTGCCACTGCTTCTGATTGCGTTGTTTGAAGAATCTCCATTTTCATTTCGTCCAGAATCTGAATTTCCCAAAAGTGATGATCGATCGTCGTCATCAATTAGTTCGACAGCACGTCGCCTCCTTCCAAAATATTGAAGAAATCCACCAAACATTCTCGATTGACGAAATTGTGCCCGCAATGACGTTGGACTCAAACTGTATCCAACATCCAGAAACCCAACAGAGCAGGGAACATGGCCAGCCATCAAAGCTCGTCCATGCGCCGCGCGTTCATCCCGAGCCAAAGCAATATCTTCATCCGTCTCATCCGGCAATGCAATGGCACCAACGGAGTTGACATTTTCGAGAGATTCTCTTCGGTTTTGAAGAAAAAAGATGGCCCCAAAAATTGCGAGTGCAAGACCGAGCCCGGTTGCCATCAGAATTCCAATGACAAGTGGACTAAATGCGTTTTTCAGGCCAGGTCGCGTGTAGCCGGGTATTTGGGTATAATGCAAGCATTGTCCTGCATCGCAGGAAAGAGCGAAATAGTCTTCTTTGCTGATGAGACGAACGAGTGTTGTCATGTGAGGCTCTGATCAAAAGTGAAGAAACAATGATTTGAAATCGAATCGATCACATTTTCAGGTTCTCACCTTGCAGTCTGCATGAATGGTTCATTGCACCTGCATAGCCTTCTTCGCAAGTTACAGTTGCAGGGCCCGTCGGTCCTTCGTCCGGATCCTTCATCCAATCGGATAAATCAATACTCCCAGGCTCGCCACAGAGAATCTTCCCGGGAAGGCATTTGCAATCCAAATGTTCGCACGCAACAACGCTCGAGTTTCGATCATGCGCTTCTTTTCGAGTGAACGCGCACTTGGACATTCCGCAGTAAAAGGACTCTGACCCTTCGACCCAGAATTGAAAATTGCAAGAAGCAGTCTCCTTGTTACATGTGAATGTGACTTCGGCGGGTCGTTTCAAATTTCGGACAACTCCTTCGTCTATTTCCGAACGCGTTTTTTTTTTTGTCAATTTTTGCTTGCACTTGGGTTTTGCCGCCATTCAATGAAAAGAAATCTTAACTCGTTACTTTGCAGAACATGTGGTTTTCGAGTACGGGAGTTGTCGAAGTGTAGCAACGGGAGTTTGTGCCACCATCGCCATCTTGAACCAATGGCGCGCAGACCTGGTCGTTCATGCAGACATTGCACGTATTTCCAGACCATCTGCAATGGGAATGTGAAAGTAAATTAGGAAAATAAAATAAAAAATAAAATAGGAGAACCCTTCATCACAGGAGCAGTATTTGGCATCATTTGGTTTCGCGTGTCTTCGTTCGTGTGGCACAGCAAGCGAGTTGCAAAGCGGCGTTTCGCAGGCATCGCCACCGAGTCCATGAACAGCGCAGTCGCATTTACCGTTCGCATCAGAGCAAGTAGCGTTGTGCTGGCACTGGAAAGACGTCAAGTGGCAGTCGAAACAGGGCGGGCATTCGTCGAGCGAGAACAGCGATTTCATTGCATTCATTTCATGGATTTTATTTTAGGATTTACAGATCTCCCTCATCATGAACACGGACCAGCCGGACGACTCCATCCATGTCATTGACTTTCTCGACGAGTACATCAACAGTTGCAAGCAAAAGTCCATACCAGGTATTATAAGAAAGCTCATAGTTTTCTGAAAATGCAACTCACAAACTCCCTCCAGCAATCGAGTTCCTCACACAAGAGCTGCAAGAATCAGTCGATTCTGGCGTGATCCCAAAGAAACTCAAGCTCAATGGAAACAAGGACCAGTTGCGCAAAACGCGCCTTGACGACGTCCATGTTCATGTTCTTATGCGATCACTCGATTCAAACTGTTTCTTGACGCTGATTGACTTGTCGTACAATGAGATTGGCGATAAGGGAGCGGTACCGCTTGCAAACTTTTTCAAGGTTTTTCTTGATCTATGTTGTGGTTGATTTTTGAAAGCGACTCATTGCATTCCTTTGACTCACGCTTAGAACGACAGCCGCGTCAAAAAGATTATTCTTAAGTACAACCAAATTGGCGCGGAAGGCGGAGCAGTCATTGGACGGTCTTTGCTGATGAACGAAGGCATTGAAGAAATTGATATGACTGGAAACCCGATTGGCAACGAAGGCGGCATGGAGTTTGCAGCAATGCTTCAGGCACGTGAACCAAGATTTGTTTTAGTTGAAGACGTTGTTGCTAACACGCGTTGTTTTCTGCAGGTCAACACAATCCTGACACGCCTGCTTCTTTCCAACTGCAAACTCACGGCAAACGCGCTCATAGCGCTGAGCACAGTTCTCTCAAACACGCACAAGATCCGCGTCTTGGACATTAGCAACAACGAAAACAACTTTAGCCGTCTCACTCAGAGTCTTGCAAATGACGTGATGTTGCATTTGTGCAAAATGATGGCCGCAAACCGGGCAATCAATGTTCTGGCGTTTGGAAAGATGGGCGTCTCTGATTTCATGGTGACAGAGTATCTTGCCCGTGCCGTGTTGAATAACCGCAAAATAGCGCGACTGGATCTTCGATGGTATAAAAACTGTCTTTGAAAATATCTCTACTGATGATAGAAAATCATTCATGCACAACAAAACAGCAACAAAATAACGCGAGACGGCGGCGTCGCCCTATGCCAATCCCTGTACAAGCAAATGTACCTGACACACCTCAACCTCAGCTGCTGCGCCATCCAAGATGAAGGCGCTGAGGCAGTTAGTGTCATGCTCTTGCACAACAAAATCCTCACGACTTTGTACCTCGACCACAACCGAATCGCGCGCAAGGGACTGCGACAACTCGCGGATGTGATTGCGCGCAAGAATCGAACCCTTTCGAGTCTTCGATTGTGGGGAAATTTGTGGGATGAGTACGCGTGCATAGATTTTGCGCCAGTGATTGGTGGAGCGAGAGGGGGTGGCGGGACAAGTGGGGATGTGCCCGAACCAACAAACGGGATTCAGAGACGACCTCCGTCGAATGGGTTTTCGTCAAGGTTGACTGAGGAGCAGCAGAACGCGCGTTTGAAGCCTGATCAGGTTGACTTTTGCTTCTATGTGGTGGATAAAGTGCTGCATGTGTGTGAGAATGAAGATACGGGCGGTAACATGGAGTTTTCGTGTGCTATCCAAGGGTAGTCTTTTGAGGGAGCAGCTTCATGACGGGTCGTAGTTCTGAAGAAATGGATGAGAAATAGACTCGCTCGTTCCAGAAAAATCTGGTTTCCTTCTTGGCGATTTTTAACCAGGCCCGTAACTAAATACAAATACTGGTTACGTCAGCGTTGTTTGCCCCCATAGCGCACTCTCGCAGGACCAAAGACCCCAGCAACTGACGAGGATCGGTTGGAAAACCATACCACAACATTCAACATTGGGGAAACACTCCAGCCGACCCCTTCGTAAACTCTATTATTCCCGAGATGCTCACCGTGCCTGGCAACCAAGTAAGTTACAACGGCCATGTCTCAGTCAGTACCGGGGCTGACTTTGTTTGGTCTTTTTTTACGCTGCAGATGGTCTCTATAGATGTTGTACAACAGCCCCTCAGGGCCAGAATGTGCGGCTTTGCTTCAGCAGACAAGTAAGTTCCTTCACGCTCCTTACAATAGCAGCAAGATACAAGGTACTCACTAGAGAATGTCGCAGGCGTCTCATCGATCCTCCACCCATGTATATCTCTCCAAACTTCATTGTGATTTTTTTTTTTTCGCAACTGACCTCTGCTTCGGAACCACAGCTTGAAGTTGACCGGCGGTGACGTAGGATCCACTAACTTGTACATACTATCCGTTTCCCTTTGGTCAGAGTGAGTAAACCTAGGCTTCCAAGCTTGAGTTCAAAGCACAATGACTTATCCACCGCAACAACGAAACTCAACTTCAGAAACTTGACCAAAGACGTATCCGTCACGGAAAAATACTTTAGCGGCGCTTCTCTAAAGTACATAGCGGACAACGCCTCCAGTTCTTCCCAGAGTCAGTTTAAAGTCGAGTTAACAGAAGGCTACGGCTCGTGTAGGGTTTTGTGGGGAGGCCTCGCTGCTACTTGCACAAGGCTTAAAGACCTTGATGGTGTTGTTGGAAGCTTCTTTGTGTTTCATGACTTGTCAGTGCGGTCAAGCGGTGTTTACCGGCTAAAGTTTGAACTGTTTGTGATGAACATGTGAGACAATCTCATGCATCTTTTTGGTAAATTCTTTTCCGTCACTGACTCTTCTTTTTCCTCTACGTCCTCCTGTTCTGCAATTCTCATGGAAATTCCCTCTCTCCCACTTTTGAATCACTGAAATCTCTTGGCAGCACCGGCGCAAAGATGACGCCCATCGCGAGCACATGCAGCGACATATTCACTGTGTACACTCCAAAATCATTCCCGGGAATCCTCGAGACAACGGCACTGAGTCGCTGGTTTGCCAAACAAGGCGTCAGTGGCCGACTGCGCCAAAGGGGCGAGAATGCTGCGGATTGAATCACTGTGCAAAAAATGTTCCCTGTGTGTGCAGTAACACTCGCAGCGTCCAGTATCCAAAGTATGGGATTCTCTGGTACTGTTCTACATCTCCTTCGCTTTCTTACTTGTTCAGAATGCGCTGCAAGAGAGTCGATTATCTCGAAAGCGCGCTTTCAACCCGAGCCCAACACCAGCCCCAACACCAGTATGATAAATGACATTCTTATTGTGTGGATGTGGATATAGATGGATTTTGAAGGGAACCCGATTGAATATCAATTTTTTTTTGCCTCAAATTTTAACATAAATCCTGGTACCGCAACGCAACTGCAAAACTCCAGCACTGGCGACAAAAGGAAGCTTTACGTCACAGAGCATGTTTGCTGGATTATGTCGGATCCATCAAGTGCCAGTGCGGGCAGTATCATGAGTGGCCTGCACTTTTAAAGCGTTCCTGTTGGAATGGACACCTGCTATCTTGCGTCTGGCTGAATGGTCAATTCCCACCCAGCACTGTGTCAATTTCCTCCGAAAAATGAACCTGTTCTTTAGTCGCACAGTTGTTAGCTGATGGCGATTTTCTTCGCCAAAGGGCACCTTAACAACCGTCTTTTTAATAAACCTCCCATTCAAATGCAGAACGTGACTTCACTGATAAATATACTCACCAACCAACAAAGGTATTGACAGTCAGAAACTTGATTGCAAACCTTGAAGCTCACGAGGTTAATTCAAAAGGGTCTGTGGCGAAAAGGGCCCACACAAACTGCAGAGCAGCTTCAAAAAAAATAACAAAATGGGAACGCAGTCTTCACACACTGATGGGAAAAGGGGAATTATTCACAACGATGTAACCAGTGTCTTTGCGTACGTCTTTTTTCTGGTGGGAAAATTGTGCATCAGTGTCGATTGGTTCGTAAAACAATCGACCAAGGTTCCGGAAAATGAAAAAACAAAACTGCGGATAGCTTCAAACAATCCTGAACGAGGACATTCCTTTACTGTGATTGATTGGTTCATATGGGGTTGTCGTGTGCTGCTTGTTAGAAACGACGGCACAGTGCGGCAGAGGTGGAACATGGTGGGTAGCAGTGCATGTGAATATGTAAGTCCAGGTTGTGGGAACGCGTGTGACTGAATGAATTGCAGAAAGAATAAAGCTGAGACGCACGCGTGCGGTTGTGCGTGCGTGTGATCGCAGCTTCCTTGCTTCTCGGGTCACCATTCGTAATGTGCAGATTTTCATAAAATGCTGCCTTCAGTAAAATCGCTTTCTTCGCCGTTTTAGCGCCGAACCACGGACACCCAAAAAGCAAAAACTTGAGAGGAGGCCACAGCGCCGGACTACTATTACCCACTTCTTACATCCTATGGATACCACCCACAAAGGGGATGCCAATCCTCACCTGCCTGGCGTCAACACCCACAAGGTCGGGACAAGTGTTGCGCCTCCGACTCAAGTGAGACCCAAACTGTGTTGTATAACTTGCATAAAAAGTTGTAAAAGCGCTGATACGGGCATTCGTCGACTATCCCTGAGGAGGTCTCGATTGGGGTGGTGCAACAGCCCCTCAGAGCCAGGATATGCGGCTTCTCCGCGTCAGACAGGTGCGTTTGTTAGAGCTAATTTCTGTCAGTTCTTATGCTCACTGATTTTGCGCCTCAGACGACCGATTCACCCGTCACCGATGTAACTTGCGTACCCAGTCCTTTTTTGATCGTGCGTTTCTCACACCTTTTTCGGGGTGGTTGCAGCGTGAAACTGACTGGCGGCGATATGCGCGATACCAATTTGTACATTCTCTCTGCTTCCCTCTGGTCCGAGTGAGTAACCGCCATTTCGGAGATCTGGTCCCCCCCGAACAAAAAAAACCCATCTCATGCACACCCGCAAAATACAGAAACTTGACCAAAGACGTATCCATCACAGACAAGTTCTACAGCGGAAACTCTGTCACTTACAAACTGCAGAATGACGTCGCATGCCCTTTACAAGATGCGTATACGGTGGAACTAACAAATGGGTACAGTTCATGCAGGGTCCTGTGGGGTCGACTTGCTGCTGTATGCACGCGACTGACGGATCTGGATGGAAACGTGGGAAGCTTTTTTATATTCCACGATCTGGCGGTGCGGTCCAGCGGCACGTACAGGCTCAAGTTTGAACTGTATGTCATGAGCACGTAAGCAAAAAAAGTTATTTTCCTTTTGTTTGGAATGGGACTTTCCCTTTTGCTCTTGGGTCTCTCGCTTAATTTTGCAAAACTTTTTTTTTAGGACTGGCGCCAAAATGGTCCCCATCGCGAGCACGTTCAGCGACGTGTTCACTGTCCACAGTCCAAAGACGTTTCCGGGAATCCCCGAAACAACGGCGCTGAGTCGCTGCTTTGCCAAACAGGGCGTCAGCATTAGGTTACGGACATCTTTCGACGCTGGGGGGCCGGAGGTGGATGCTGGAGATTGATATCGCTTTTCCGTGTTTCTGGCATGCCCCAATGTCTCTGATTTCATATCATAGTAAAGAGACTCTGAGCTGGGTTTTGTTCTACGTCAGGCCTTATCAGAATGCAACGAATGAAAGTGGATTGACTTGTATTTGGGTTGCTGGTTTGGTATTGATCCCCATTCTTCAGATCTCAGATCTGGCTTCCTAATGCAGCTGTGCTATCCAAAACAGTTCTAGCA
Source organism: Chytriomyces confervae (assembly GCA_006535975.1). Classification (NCBI taxonomy): domain Eukaryota; kingdom Fungi; phylum Chytridiomycota; class Chytridiomycetes; order Chytridiales; family Chytriomycetaceae; genus Chytriomyces; species Chytriomyces confervae. The sequence goes on along the minus strand of QEAP01000334.1, from coordinate 6,344 downwards.
ACCGCAAATATTTATATCGACAGACAGGACGAGTAGTAGTCCCCCGCTGTCAGCGCTGTTTTTTAATATTTAAAATGTTCTCCAAACGCGACAAAATAAAGGCTTCTCAGAACACCTTAGATCAGATTTTATAAAACAACCGTTGCTAGAATCTTTTCGCACACTTCCTTGTAGTCTGACGATGCTCCGCTGAGCCGCTTGAATCGAAGACCAAATAAACTCTTCAGTCGCGGCAGCTTGCACACCTCAATCTCAAACTTAACGCTTTCCCTCCCAGGCGTAGACCACAGACATTCAAGCAGATACCGAGTCACGGCGGTGTACGTGATCCCATGCTTTCCCATCGCACTTGTCACTTCGCCAATAATTTCATCCGGCAGTTTCGAACTTGTCGTGTTGGAGTTGAACGTGAACCGCAAAGACCGCGGCTTGTTTGCATCTTCACCTCGCGGTATTCCTGCCTGCGATGCCGTGAGCTCAATCGTTGCGCTCTCAGCCATTTGCGAGCCTGCAATCGAACCGATGGTGTCAAGCTGTGGGATTTGTTGAGCTGCGCCCGCCCGTTCTGCGGGGGTGGCAGCGTCGGAGCGGCGTCGGATCCCGAGACCCACATTTCGAATCATTCCAACAATAGTTTCACCGCGTTTTCTTCCAGCTGCTGCATCATCGGCTTGTGCTGGTGTTGGGTACGCGGAGGAAGCCCGCTGCCGCTCTGAAACTGCCTGATCGTTCGATCCAGCTGCGCCCGTGTTGAGCCGGGACATGGCTGGCGCAATGTGATGTGTTGTCGAATCGGGCCTCACAGTTTGGGAATCGTCGACAACAGCTTTCAAAACGCCCACCTTTTTCTCGCCTTCGTCCGTGCCCAGTTTCTGCGCTTCCGCATCCGAACCAACAGTAAAGCGGCGTTTTGAAGCATCGGCAATCTTTTGTGCTTGCGCCTTCGAACGCAAGTTTGGTAACGGTGAGACTTGCTCTTGCGCGTTTTCTTCGTCGCCATGTTTCTGACTCGGAAGTGCCGCTGTGGCACTAAGCGCTCCCTCCGTAGGACTCGCAACGGGCGGAGACAGCGCAGTATTAATCGCTGGAACAGCACCAGGCGGAATCTCTGAATTTCTCCGGCTCCTCTGATGCCGCTCAAAGTAAAGCAAGAAATATACTGCCGCCACATCATCATACTTGTTGTCGCGCAGGGATTTGAGCGCTGTAGCCTTGTCGATACCAAACTTGCTCTGCAGGCTCGCGAGGATTACTTCATCTTCTTCAACGGTACATCCCATGTCCACTTGGATGGGGCTGTCATTGTATCCGTCATTGATCCATATGTCATCGGTAAGGAGCTCCAGGGACCCGCGTTTGTATGGATCGCGTACGAGGAACTTGCGGAGCAGTTTTTCGCATGCTGGGGGGCGCCATGCGATTCCATTATTTTGTATATATTTTTTTGGGACGTGTTAAAGTGAAAACCTTACCATCCGAGAGGTAGAACGGAATTCGGTACTTTCCGCGACAAACAGATTCGCGCATTTCTTGCAAGTTTTTTCCATCAAATGGAAGACAGCCCGTCGTGAGAACGTATAAAATGACGCCGAGACTCCAAATATCCACTTCTGGGCCCACGTAACGCCGCCCTTGGAACAGCTCAGGCGCCGCATATCTGTGAACCCGGCTAAATGGTGAGCACGCAGAGTTTGAAAACCTAGAGATATCCTTACGGTGGTGATCCACAGAAGGTTTCCAGTTTCCCGTCTGGATCGAAATGATTGCTGAAACCAAAATCTGCAATTTTGATGTCCAAGTTTGCGTCGAGAAGCAAGTTCTCTGCCTGTGAAAAGACTTTGTTGATCGAACAAAGAAAACCAAATTTCAACCCCCCCGTCCCCACGCAAAAAAAAAACACACCTTCAAATCCCTGTGTATCACCCTCTTCTTATGGCAATAACTAACGGCACTCAGAATCTGACGAAACTTTGCGCGCGCCTCCTTCTCCTTCATCTTTCCATGCACAACGAGGTAGTCGTACAACTCGCCACCACTCGCATACTCCATCACGAGGAACACGGTGTATTTCGTTTCAACAACTTCGTACAGCTTTACAATGTTGGGGTGGTTCAGCATTTTCATGATTCGTACTTCGCGGTACAGTTTGCCGAGCTTTTTCTCGTCCAGCATTGTTTTGTCAATGACTTTGATGGCCACCTTGTATGTGGGTGTGTGTGTGTTTTTGCATGTTTAGGAGCTTATTGCCCGACCCGGAAAAACTGAAATCAGAAGCGTTTTGTGTTTTTACCTCAGCGCCAGTCAATTTATGTTTCGCCAGCTTCACTTTGGCGAAATTGCCTTCCCCAACAGTTTTCTGAAACAGATAGTTTCCAATCCCGGCAAGCTGAAAGTCTGGGTTATTTGTGTCATCCTTGTCGCGTTTTTTGGTGCTCGACTTTTTTTCCTTGTCAGCCATGATTCTGCTGCTGCTGCTGATGCCGTTGCTGTTACTCGTGAGTGGGTGGCTGCGTTTACGTGGGTTCCTGTTGTTGGTGGTTGTCGAAGTAGGGCTTGGGCAGGCGCGTTCAAGATCGCGAAGGGAGTTCGTTTTCGATTACACGGGTAAGGAATTGATTGTATGTGCTTTTCGATGTTTAGCTTGGATCAGGTTTCCTCC
>QEAP01000333.1:373-28716 GCA_006535975.1 Chytriomyces confervae | reverse complement strand
CCGCAATTGCCAAATAAAACAACAAGAATATGTGAAAGAGAAGAGTCTTGTGCCATTGTTACTATGGAGATAAAATGAGCATTTTGCAACGACAATCAAGGACGCGATGGTGTATTAGTTACCGCTGGCAGTCTCAAGCTACGATGCACCGCATATTTATTAAAACGAATAGACGATTCAACGTGACTGCTATAGATCAGCCATTTGAGGCAACAAATGACCAAATGAAAACAAACACCCTGGAAGCAAACAAAAGGTCCCCGAGCTATGGAACGCTCACAACTTACTGCTTCATGTAAGCAGAGATCTCTCCGTAGAGCACAAGCACAAGGGCAGCACCAGTTCCTCTCAGAATGTTGGCACCAGCACCCTTGAACAAGGCCTTGGAGCCCTCGTTCTTGACAATCTGGTTGAAGCAGTGCACGGCACCCTTGTACAAACGCTGGTCGACTGGCTTTTCGGCCTCCATCTGGAGACGACGACGGACAGTGTCGAAGGGGTAGGTAACGTAACCAGACATGATGACGGAGAACTGAGCACCGGCCCACTTGGAAGCAATTCCAACAAAGGTGGTGTCCTTGTCCCATGGGTTAAGTCCCTTGATGGTGTCGTTGAGACCGAACTGGACTCCACGGTATGGGATGATACCGGCAACGGAGATACCGAATCCTTGGTAGAGACCCATGATTCCCTTGGGGCCGGCAGCGGTCTTGACGAGGCAGTCCCACAGACCAGTGAACTGACGCTTTCCAGAACCGACGTCTAAACGAGCGATCGCGTCAGAAAACGGAGAACAATGGAAAAAAGTAGATGCATCGAAAATTTACCAGAGGCAAGACGAGTACGGGCGTAGTCCAATGGGTAGACGAAGGACAGGGAGAAAGCACCGGCAGCACCACCGGAGGCCATGTTAGAGGCAAAGAATGACCAGAACTCAGTCTTTGGGCTGTACTTGGGGAACAGACCCTTGAAGAAGTCCTTAGAAGCCAAGTTAATGGCCTGGGTGGGGAAGTAACGGATGCAGTTGGTCAAGTTTCCACGCCAGAAAGCGGCGAGTCCCTGCTCGGTGGCGACACGGGTGAAGGCGTTGCCGATACCGGTGTAGCGTGGGACTTCACCGGAGATGATCTTTGGGTTGGCGTCCTGGGTCTGGATGATGAGCTTGACACGCTCGATGGGAGCGGTGAGGGTCTTGGAGACAGCTCCGGAAACACCTCCGGCGGCGAAGTCCTTGGCAAGGGCAACGTAGAAAGAGTCCTTCTGTTTGGGTGCAGCGGCGGCCATTTTTGCAAAAGAGTGTTTTTTACTTTTTGGGAACAAGGAAAAAGAGAAAAACGGGAGCAGCGATAAAAATTTAAACCCTTTTTTTTTATTTTATTTAAGCACACGCGCAAATGTTGCTGCTGCTGCTGCCGAGACCGGGCCTGTGTTGCACGCCGATGCCGTGTCTGTGCCAGCAGCACTCGTTGGGTCCCTCGCTCCCCGCGGTTGTTGCAGGTGCTGGCAACGATCGCGAGGACCGTTTCAGGGCCCATGTGTCTGACTTTGTTCGAAAAAATTCCAAGGATTTCGATGACGTAAAGGTCCCTCGTGCCTGTCTCCTTCAAAACCCAATCCCAATGTCATTTATTCGTACATCTACACATGGTCCATCTATCCCAACACTCTTCCTGCATCCTACCCAAAAATAAACAAAAAAAAAAAGAAATAAAATCAATGTCTATCTTCCGACCTTTCTTCTCTCCACATTCAACGAAGCCGCATACTGACGACTCTGCGTAATCAGCAAACCCGCTTTCACCGTCAACACGTCCCACAGCTCGGCATCCGCAACTCTAACACTCTGCGTGGCCGTGTTTTGGAACTTGAACGCGGCGTCAACGACTTTCGCCAACGCCCGCAAACGCGCAACATTCACGCGTCCGTCGATCCACGCCTCATACGCCTCCTTCACCGCAATCACGTCATGCGCAAAGAACCCGAGCCATGGCACGCATGATAGTGTTGATGACGCGTCAAAGGAAGCCAAGAGAGTTCGAAGGTATTTGAAGTTGGCGCGGTGGTCAAACACGGCTTTCAGTGATGCAAACATTTGCATGGACGGCGCTTGCACTTTGGTCCATGTGTTTGTCAGCCGGTGGATGCTGGACGAGTTCAAGCACGTTGTGATGGCACAAGCAGCATTAATGGAGCGCATGTCCAGGGAGTGCTAGGTAAGAAGAAAATGTTAACATTAAAAGTACAAACTAGATGAAAGTAATGCATCATACCTGCGCAACTTGAATAAAATGCGAAATCATGAGCGCTCTCATTTTTGGCGACTCGTGCGTAATCACAGCCGTCGAAACAAGCCCCACCACGAAATTGAATCGCTGTAACAATGCTGCAAAATGAGTCGAGTTATCTTTCGCAGACGCCTCAGCATTCATCATTTCAGAAGGCGTGATTTGATCATAAATATCCGCATCAATGTGTGCAAGTTGTTGCGCGATTCGAAGTGGGTCAATTTGAAGTAGCGCCACTTGTTTTCGGTTATGCTTTTCATTGGCGACTGGATTCGTTTTAGAGAGTGCTGGTTCCAGGGCTTTCAAAGAAGGCCGGAATTTGGTGGGTTTCTTTTCAAGAAGCGTTGCAACTGCATCCACCGCCTCCAATTCATCCCTTGATACCAGCGTCACATTGCAAAACTGGAGAAAGTCAACAAGGACCGCTCGAGTAGCAGAAATCTCAGTGACATGTTTGTAATCTGACTCCAACCAATCCATAAGGAACCGCAAAATCGACAGCCTCGTTCCTTCAACAACATGCAGCGCATATGCATCCTCCAAGGCACTAGGCAAGTCATGTGGGAAATGTATCATGTTCTTGTAATGCCCAATCAAAGCATCTAGGAGCTCAATTGGTGTACAAAAACTTGCATTTGTTTTCAACACTGTTTGCCGGAGTTCCAGGTCATCGTCGGTTGGGTTCCACCGAGTTATGCAGTTAATGAGTATGTGAAGGGTGGCGGTCATGATTTTGGGCGCTTGCTGAGTGGTTGGGGGATCCGTTCGAAATGTGGAGTATGTGACTGAAGTTTCATTCAAGGCAGCGGCCGCCGCACTATCCGAGTATGACAATAGAGCTTTGTAAACCTGTAGAAAGCACAAAATTGTGAGTGAATGAACTCTACTAGTGATTCAAAAATCATTGCTCACGTCAGCTGGCACGAAAGCAGTTGAAGCTGCTCTAATGTCGCGGTTCGTAGCTTCTCCCTTCCCAAGATCCGCTGTGCTCGAGCGAAGATCATCCACATGAAACCTTGCAGCCAAATGATCCAAAGAAGCTTTACCAGCCCGTAAAGACTGACCCCGCAAAGGTGGACGGTAGGTGTGCTTTCCAAGCAAAGTTTGCCACTCCTCGACAGCCAAAACAAGTTCCGTAACGGTATGATTCAATGCGTCCAGGTCATCCACACCACAAGACGTGGCAATGAGACTGCATGCGAGTTCTTGAAGCCCAATTTCAATGAGGAAGCCGGTGGATTCGGCATGTTCTAGGGATTTCCGGGCGGGACTGCTGCAAACTTCGTCAAACATTTGCATCATGCGAGATGCCAGTTGAAACATTTCTGAAGGAGTTGCGGCGTTTAGAATTTGGTTTCCATGCGAAGCCATTAACGTCAGCATCTGTGGGACAATTATTGGCTGATTTTGATTTCCTTCAGATCCTGTACATGAATTCTAAAGAGAAGCAGATATGATGAGATGAAAGTGTTCAAATTCATTGCAACAGAAAAAAAGGCCCTCACCTCCTTCTGCGAATCCAAGAATTTACAAAACGACTGCCAAAGCATCAAAACCAGCCGCTTGACCCTGGCAACCCGTTCCTTGAGAGTAATGCTTGAAAACACAACACTCCCGTCCTTCATAAAGTCCACACACACTTTTGAAAAGTCAATCTGAAGCTTTGCCCAATTTCGACGAATATCCAACATTTGCGATTCATGGAAAACATAGTCCGAGTACTGCTTCACTGAAGCTTGGCCTTGAAGCGCTTCCGAGACGACCGAAACGAGTTTAAGAATGTGGGTTATGCATGCTCCTGCTGTCTCAAAAGCAAGTTTGAGCTGGGCGATGGAAAAGTCGTGGGATGCAGTTTCGAGGAGGTGGACGGAGTGGGTGAGGACATCGAGGACTTCGGAAAGGCCGTCTTTGTGATCGTTCCCAAACTCGAGGGTTGCGAGGATGATGTTGGGATGCATTCTCGCTGGGGTGTGTGTGGGAGTGAGTCTGTTGCGCGAGGGTGCGTGTTTGGGGTGATGCTTTTCTTTGTCTGTTTTGTTGGCCGTTTTAAGAGAACCGAGTTTTGAAGGGGCGGCTCCATCTCCATTCATTTGTTCCGTTTGTTTTATTTTTGAAGGGGAAACAGCGTTGCACAAAAGGCACTCACGAAACATTTTGTAAGTGAAGCAGAAAAGTGTCTGAAGCACATTCAGTTGCGTCATTTCGGACACGCGGGTGTTCTTTTTCGGACACGCGAATGTGGCTGCCATTCCAAGTTGACCAATGCAGACACGCACTGCTGCTCACACGCATTGACTGCGTCCACCAACAACAACAACAAGCTTCCACACAGTCCAGTCCGGCATGCACCTGCGCATACTGCTGCGCTCTCTCGTAAACTTGTTGTTTTTGGTGTGACATAAAATCGTCACCTGTCAAAACAAAAAAAAAAAAAAAAAAAAAAAAAAAAACCAAAATGAAGTCCATGCCGCACTTCCAAGCAGCCTTCTTCAACTTACATACTACACGCATGGCACTTTTGCTGGCGCTAGCTGCTGCCACTGTGCATGCAGACCCAGCCGGCTTTGGTGTCGGTTTAGAGACTGGTGACGATGCGAAATCTCGCGCTTTGTTTCCGCGTTCTCCACGAAGTTACTAAACTTCAGATTCAATGAATTTCAGTTCTGATACTGCACGGCACGGAAAACTGGCAAACTATCTTGCTCGGCAGCGTGCTTGTCTTGATAGGGTTGTTTTTGGTTGTGTTTGGAGGGAACGGCAGTTATCTGGCGCTGTACGCGAATGGATTCATGTCCGTCAGTTCATTGGCCTCGCTTCTCACATGGAATGGTATGTAGGAGCCATCCGCGCTTGTTTAGTTGTCTGATGGGGATATGAACACCTGTTTTTCGCGATGCAGTCGAACCAGCAAGCGGATACACACAGCGTGCTGCTCTTTACATGGCCGTGTATTTCATTTCTGGATTTGTCGGAGGTGAGATGAAAAGGTACTCAGGATTGTTGCTCAGATTTCTCAAAATATCCACAACAAACACTAGGCCTCGTGTTTGGCTTCCTACCCTTCCTCGGCCACCTGTTTGCATGCGCGTATTACGGGCTGATTCTCGGGATAGAACTGCTGTGTCTATCCTCCGGAGGACTCTTCACATCGATCCTCGGCCGTCAACTGTTCCTGGTCCCTTTCACAATCACAGCACTACTCGTGTCCGTGTACCATCCAAAACACGTCCTGGGAGCCATGGCGGGACTCTCATGTCCGTTTGTAGTGGCGCTTGGGATCGACTTGTGGGCTCAAACAGGTCTTGTAGAAGGTGTCGCAGGCTTCATGACGTTATCGGAATCTGGTGCAGAGGCATCAGCTCGATACGTGTTTGACCAACCAAAGCAGTTTATTGTCGCGTGTAGTCTGGTGTTTGGGGTCGTTGCAGGTGGGCTGCAGTACCGCGTGGCTGTGACGCGGTTTGGGAAGGGTCCACAGTTGGGTCTTGAGGCGGGAAATGCGGCCGTGTTTGTACGTGCTTCCTGATGACTGCCTTGCTGGATTTTATTTTTTGAATGAAGCCATATTCTGAAAATAACACCAAGTGTGCGTGTCTTGCATGTCGGTCAGGGACGACGCCATTGCGCACGTGTTTGATGTGATGGGCGAGACCCTGGACATTAGTCAAGTGGCGAATGCGGTCGATGCGGCGCTGAGCGGGCTCGGCGGGGATGCCGCTGTGGCGCGTGTTGTTGAAGCGGCGCTGGACGATCTGATTCGGCGCAGCCCCGGTCCAGCGCAGGCTGGCCTCCCTAATGTGGGTGCCAGTGCTGATGGACCGAGTGCTGATGCTGGTACTGGTCTTGATCGTGCGGTTCGTCTCAGTTCCAAGAACACCGGGGATGCTGAGGAAAGATCCGCAAAGAGAATACGTGCCAATGAGTCCGCAATCGACACCACACATCGACAACCGGTCGTCAATCCACTCGCAAAACTCAAATGGAACAACGCCGCTGACAGGGAGAAGGCAAAGTTGCTCACCCACGAAAACATTGCCGACCATGTGCCTTGCGAATTGTTTCTAAACTGGCTGCCGCCCACTGTCGCTGACCCTCTCCTTCTATTCCTGACGAAGGATGCGAAGGAGTCGTGGACCACAAACAAATATTACATCAACGAACGCCTTGTCTACGGCTCACATAAATCAACCATGTACACGTCTCTGCCAGCCTCTCAATTCAGCTACTCCTTCATGGGCAGCGAAACGAAAAGCAAGGAATACACATGCTCATCCCACCTACATGAAACATCTTCCCGCATCAACGAATTCGTCACTCGAAGATTGCGCGAAAACCGAGTGCGTTTGCACACGTCTGTTTCAAGCGACCCGCTCCGCACATTCTCCAACAAAGACGATGCAGGTCCAGATTGGGACGGGAATCTGTGTATTGGGAACGAGTATCTGGACGGAAAGCAGATTACTGGATTTCACTCAGACCATTTGGGATACATTGGCCCGCGACCTGTCATTGCAAGTATTTCATTAGGAGCGACGAGAACGTTTCGAATTCGCAGAATTGCGACCGCAAATTCTTTAAACTCAGAAACTCCCGTGTGGCAACGTCTCGATCCCCTCACAAGCAAGAAGTCTGCAACAGACCCACCGAATCTCCCCACTAACTCCACACCATGCAATGAAAAACCGTCATCTCAATTCCTTCCATCCACCGCAACAACGTACTCCGTCAAACTGCCACATGGCTCACTCCTCATCATGTATCCACCCATGCAAGAATTATACAAACACGAAGTTCCACCAGAATCGAATTTCCCAGGACACCCACTAAGCAGCCTGGCTCGGTACAATTTAACGTTTCGAATGCATCGTCCAGAGTTTTCGAATCCGCCCTTGTGCAAGTGTGGGGTGCGGACAGACTTGAAACCCGTGTTTAAGCAAACTGCGGAAGATCCGCAGTCGGAGCGGTATTACTGGGCGTGTGTAAAGGGGCGAGGCAGGGAAATGGGGTGCGGCCATTTTGAATGGCTGCGGTGAAAAGCGTACGACTGCATCTTTTGAAATGTAAAGTAAGAAGGAAAACGCTGGCGTTTGTCATTCCCAGCTGTACGTCCTGCCTGCGGTTTTAATGTTAAATAAATAGCAAGCTTGGGAAACAGATGCAAGCACTTGCAATGAACACAGTCACTTTGGATCTCAGCGACGCATCCGAATGGGCTCTAAGCGGCAAGTTTGTCGAGACGGAAGGAAATGCAGCTGTGCCGAGACAACAACTTGCCGGTCTCTCAATGCCGATCCACATCAGGAGCCACAAGCTGTGCACGCACTTGGATCTCATGCATGCTGGAATCATTTGCGATCCTTTTATTGGCGGTCCGGAAGGGGAGAAGAATGTCGAATGGGTTGGATGGACGGACTGGAGTTACGAGCGCGTTTTTTACATGGCCAATCCGTACGCCGCCTCGCCTTTACCAGCATCACTTCTCATTATTGACGAGGTTGACACTGTCGCAAGTGTGTATCTCAACGGGATTCTTGTTGGAAAGGTGCCTCTTTAAGTCATTGCCAAAGCGCATTCTTTCAACACCAAAACCCACTTTAACCTCATTAACAGTCCGAAAACATGTTTGTTCCGCTGGTTGTGGACGTATCGCATGCACTCAAACTCGACGCAGACAACACTTTGCGCGTGGAGATTGCAGCGCCTGCCAAGGCCGCCTTTGACCGTGAAAAGATGAACGTGCGACGAAGTGTCTGGAATGGCGACGCGTCTCGTGTTTATTTGAGAAAGGCTCAGTATCATTGGGTAATCTTTATGTTTTGATGTGATTCCAATCCAGGTCCCAACCTAGCTTCGTAATTTTTTAAAGGGATGGGACTGGGGACCAACGCTTCTAACCAGCGCGATATGCGATCCCCGTATCGTCATGTATTATGCTCGAATTTCGGCCCTTGATTGGGCAATCAGTGTTCACCCCTCGCTCGCCTCAGCAGACGTGACCTTCACAGCAACAGTGGCACCATCACCCTCTTTCAACCTATCCCAATCATCGTGCATCTTCACCATTCAAAACCCGGACGGCTCCAATCTCATAACGAAAGCCGTTCGGCCTGATTGTGACGACAAGTTTTGCTTCACGCTCCGAATTCAAAAACCAAAACTCTGGTTCCCACGTGGTACGGGGCCACAAGACCGGTATACTGTTACAGCCACACTGCTACACAGCGCAAGTCCAGTCCCCCTGGACAAATCAAGTCAAAAGTTTGGAATCCGTCGCGTCCGTCTAGTCGAAACACCTCTCCCACCCCATCCGCAAACCGAACTTCTTAAAACTCAATCCCCAGCATCAACAAGCTCCAGCACAAACAAGACAAGTTTCTATTTTGAAATCAACAACATACCTGTGTGCATTGGTGGAAGCAACTGGATCCCCGCCGACTCATTCCTGTCGCGGCTCACACCGGAAAAGTACATCCAGTGGCTGAAACTTGTTGCCGACGGGAACCAAAACATGGTTCGCGTGTGGGGAGGCGGCGTGTACGAGCCGAACGTGTTTTACGAAACGTGTGATGAACTCGGGTTACTCGTGTGGCAGGATTTCATGTTTGCATGCGGCGCGTACCCGGCACATGAATCATTTCGAGAAAGTGTGCAAGAAGAAGCACGGCAGCAAGTTGCCCGGTTGAAAAAGTTTGCCAGTGTTTGCATTTTTGCAGGAAACAATGAGGATTACTCTTTTGCAGAGAGTGAAAATTTGGGATACGATGCTCACTGTGAAGATGAAGCACAATGGCTTGCGAGTGGGTTTCCCGCAAGATATATATACGAGCGGGTTTTGCCGCAGGTCATAAAAGAGGTTTGTGCGGGTGGAGATGTGATTGCGTACCGCCCGGGGAGCCCTTGGAGTCCTGGTGGGAGATTTAGTTCTGACTTGAATGTTGGTGATGCGCATCAGTGGAATGGTGAGAGCCCGTGCTTTGTCCATTTTCGAAATTGTTTTGCTAACCGCTCGTTTTGGTGGGCACAGTTTGGCATGGGACGCAAGAGCCATACCAAAATTACGGAAAGCTGGCTGGCCGCTTTATATCAGAGTTTGGAATGCAAGGGTTTCCGTCCTTGAGCACGTGCAAGTCATTTTTCCCTGCAAACACACCTGTCGCAGACATGGGTCCGTTTTCTGCCGTCGTAGAAAATCACAACAAGGCAGCTGGGTTTGCAAAGAGAATATCTGGATATTTGTTTGAAAATTTGCGCTTTGGTACTGGTCTGGAGGCTTTTGTGTGCGTTCTTTCTGTTTTGATGTATTGGCACACCTTAACGATTATTGTTCGACACTAGATACGCCACTCAACTCATGCAGTCGGAAGCAATATCAACAGCGTAAGCTTTATGATGCATCCTTTCCATTCGCGATTTTTTTTTGTAACTTGTTTTCCGCAGATATAAACTGTGGCGACGCGAGTGGGGACACGACGGAAACAGAAAAGTGGGCGGTGCACTTGTTTGGCAGGTTTAAAAAACATCAAAATGAGCCACACTTTTGTTCCCCTCTGCTAACATGTTTTTATTGTTTCTTCCACAGATGAATGACTGCTGGCCGTGTGTGAGTTGGTCCATTGTGGATTACTATTTGCGGCCAAAAGCTTCCTATTATTCTGTAAAGCGCCAACTAGAGCCTGTGACGATAGGACTTGCGCGGATTATGAACGCCGATGGTTCAGCCATAGTTGAAGCATGGATAATGAATAATCAAGCGCAAAAGGATGTCATTGGACGCCTGCAAGTGACAGTTTTTGACTATGTCAATGGAACCATGATTGGGGATCCAATCATGTACGAAAATGTACAAGTAGCATGCAACAGCGTGCTGGAAGTGGGAAGTGTGCAAGTTCCGACGAGTTCATCTACAGTTATTGTGGCGGGCAGACTTTTGGATCTTGACGTGAACGTATTGTTTGCGACTGTTGACTGGCCTCAGCCGTTAAAGTATCTGCCGGTGGCTGTTCCGTCGCGCGGGATTGAAGTTGCATTTGAACCGAAACTTGGCCGAGCTGGAACAGTGACGCTGAAATTGAGCTGCGCGAGGCCTGTGAAAGGGGTGTGGATGAAGTTTTTCAGGAATGAAGAGGAGGTCGTGGATGGAATTGTTGTGTCTGACAATATGGTTGATTTGGTTCCTGGGCATGTGTTGCAGGTGTCCGTCGAGGGGTGGACTGACGGTATGACGGTGCGTTTGGAGCATTACAACCAAGACGGCGTGCAAGTGTAGTCACGTATTCTTGGGAATAATAACAACACCGTGTTTTTATTGCAAATCGCGCTTCAACTATACACCGCCCTCACGTGATACTGATAATGATAAATACTGCGACCAAAAAAAAGAGACCACACTAAATTCCACCAAACGCCAGCCCAAAGTTGATGATTGACAAAATAACAGCCGGGATCATGAGGGTGAGTTCGTACACGCTGCTTTCGCCGTAGCCGGCAGATGTCACAGTGTACCACACAATCAGGAAGGCAAAGGCAATCCACGTGAGCACGGCATTGGCGCCCGTATGTCCACTCAGCGGAATCAGCGCATGTGCGATTGTCGACGCAAACAAGAGCAGAAAGCCCGTTTGCGTGACTCGGAACAGCTGCGACATTTTCCGCGCATTCTGCGTTTGGAAAATTGAAAAGAAGAAATGAGTGTGAGGTTTTCGGACAAACCACTCCAGATTTGAAGGAGCAGCTTGAAAGAAAGGTCAAATCTTACCCCGTCGGCGGCTGCATTCATGACGAGAGGGTCGCTGCGGAAGTGCTGCTGGGTGTATGTGCCCTGCACGGGGGTTCCACTTTCCATTTGCTGGCTGGCTCGAGGGTGCCTTGAGCGCGTAAATACGGGTGCCGCGAGACTAACGAGAGCCCAGATGATGAATAGAATGTATGCTGTTTGATTGAAGGTTCAAGGTGGAGGTGGGTGTTGTCGGTGTCGGAGTGGGTGTCACGTTGTCAGTGCCCTGAGCGATGGCATGGATGCAGAGCAGATCAGGAGGGTTACTTACTCGCTGACCATTCTTGTTGCTCGTACGATGCGTATGCCATTGTTTTTTTGTTTTAAGTTGGGGATGTGGTTTGAGGAAGTTTTTTTATTCACGATTTGAAGAGTGGCTGACCCTTTTTCTGATCCATCTCGGTGGACAAAAGTGGTTGATTCAAATGAAGCAGTGGCACACTGGCCCCGGTGTTATTTCACGTGTTCTGATATTAGCGTGCGGTGTTTGTGACGCTGCAGAAGGTTCTGGCCGTGAGTACACATCGAGTGTTGGGGCATAGCTACGCTGTCACTTGCTGAACAGAAACAAGCGATGATGGGTAGGATACCGCGGAATGAGTAATGCTTCCACTTGTCCTCCTTGCCGTTCTTGCGCGTTCTTGCACTGCGTTTTAAATGAACGAGACGCTACCAAATGTTCGTGACTCCTCCATCAAAACGAGCAATATTTGTTGCTGTATTTTTAAAGATGAACAATGCTGGAAAGACGCACGCTGCAATCCGGTAGCTGCGTCTACAGCTGTTCCGTCGAGTCGTTGCATCGGGAAACCAAGGTCAACTCAGAAATATTTATCGCCCATAAAATACTGGAATCATAAATAAACATAAAAAATGCAAGTTGAGATTGACTCTCTCGATCCTCAACCCTTCGGGCTTCAACATTCAAATCCCGTTACGGATCCATCTCCACAGCTACCTCACGCATCTGAACGGCTCGTAGCCCCATCGCAATCCGACTCATCTGCCGCGCTCTTCACCCTTGACCCCCTCGTCCCACACCCACTCGAAATCAAAGCATGTCCGGACTTTTTCCTCAAAACTCAACCCACTGTATCGTCACGACCACCTCCAAAGCGGTCATCCTCATCCTCAAAAAAAAAACAACCAACAATTCCACAACAGCCGAAAAACGTCAAAAACAGCGACAGATATTTGCTCATTCGAAACACAATTGTGACTGAATGGAATCGCATTAAGCCAAAGTATCTTCTCAAGAGTGCTTGTAGGCCGCTTTTGAAGGGACAAGGGGATGTACATGCAATCAGCCGGGTTCATGAATTTTTGGAGCGTATTGGATGCATCAATGTGGATCCAGATTTAACCGGAGTTCGTCCGAATTCCGTGTCTCCTGCAATTTTGAGCAAGAAACGGAAGCTTGAGGGGTTGGATGACGCAAATGGTGACGGCGGCGATGGAACTGGGCAAGCGCAAGAAGAAGAAGACAGTGGATGGCTAACGTTCTTTAAAGGGTGTGTTTTTATTTCATTTCCTGACCTTTTTTTGGTGTCAATTACCTTTTACCGATCAATATTTTGTATGTTTTCAATCAGAGATGGAGAGAAACGCCAACGACGCGTCAGAAATACCCGTGGAGAGTGGGTAGATCCCAGCGAGCTCCGCGATGGCCGAACAATTGTGCACGGTGAAGACGGACGACCTTTGTCAGACGAGGAACCAATGTCTGCGGCAGATATAGAAGAGGAGCGGCGTATGCTTCTCAAAAATGCAAGATATTTTGCGGACGAGGAACTTGCAAAACGTTAGCCCACACATGTTCTTTTGATTCTGTTCGAAATTTCGAATGTAACAAATATTTCCCGAATTTCCAGACGACCCATCGCTTCTCAAGCGAAAGCGGAGGCAGCTTGAGCGGCAATTTTATCACTACGGCAATGATGATGATGACATGAACGAATTCCGTTTGATACCCCTTCACCACTTCAAAACCGAATCCAATCCAAATTCGGCAAAATCTGCACCCTTCCGCGTCTTGATTGACTCCAACGTCCAAGTATGGGCCAGTTGGTTTTTTTTTCACAACTTGAATAGTTAATGTGCTTCTCCAGATGGTAATTGATTTCCACGCCCACCTCGCTGAAACCGAAATCATTGGCTTGCTTGGTGGCACATATGACCACCAAAATCGGATACTCTACGTGAACGAAGCATTTCCCTGCAAAAGCATCAGCACAACGATCCAATGCGAAATGGATCCCGAATCAGAAGTCAAAGCGCACATTTATTTCGCCAGCCAAAACAAAGTCGTCGTTGGCTGGTACCACAGCCATCCAACGTTTGACCCGAATCCATCTGTGCGGGACATCGAAACTCAAACGGATCATCAGCATTTGTTTTTGAGGGAAGAAACGGAGGGTGGACCTGTGGAGCCGTTTGTTGGCGCGATTTATAGTCCGTATGATGCGAGTACTGCAGGTGTTGTGAGTAGAAGTGAGTGGATGTGCGTTGGGAATGAAGTTTCGTCGAGCGGGAAGTACAGTTGAGTGTTCCCCTATTTCCAGCAATTATATTTTCTTGATTTTTTTGTGCTTACACAAAGTTGGCACTTTGCAGGGCTCCCGTTTTCTTGCGACTACAAGATCGTGCCGTCTGTGTCCTTGACGGATTCACTCCTGAAACAGCTGTTTAATCTTATCGACGAGTTTAAAAATTACGAATTGTGAGGAAACCTCGTTCGGTCCAGCTTTTACAGAAAAACTCACATCTCGCATTCTCCTTTTTAGTCGCGTTGATCTAACTCACACATACAAGTCGGACACAACGAGACTAGAAAAGACGATTGGAGCGTTACAAATTCACGCGGATTCTTGCATTGGGTTGATTGAGGGCGGGTCTGGCGAGGAGAGCGGGGTTTTTGTTGCAAAAGTGAAGACAAAGCTCGTTGACGAGTTTTCAAAGCTTCCAAAACAAAAATGAAAAAGGTGGTTTGGAAATAAATCCACATTTTTGTTGATGAGTTCGGACGAAAAATAGCAAGGTCTGTTCATCATTTCCCTTCATCGCATGCTGGCGATCGTTTATGCAACAACCATTTTATTTGTCCGAAAAGGAAGGAACAGGAAGGAAGGCTATTTTTAGAACATTTTCCCTTCAGAAGGATTCGAAAAAAACAAAAATAAAAAAAGGAAAGAAAAAAGCTAGTTCTCCCTCACGCGTACAAACCGAACATCAAAAAAACCTCATTCGTCTTAAGCGAGACATCGGCATTTGAGCAATCCAAAATGAGGTGAGTTTTTGTTACCTCCCGCGTCACCTGTGTCCGAGCATTGACAGAGATCCGCTTCATGAAAAACAACAGAGAAATTATTCAAGTTCAAAGCGGTCAATGCGGTAATCAGATGGGCGCAAAGTTCTGGGAGGTTGTTTCCGACGAGCATGGAATCGACGAAAAGGGGGCGTATCGCGGAGATTCGGACTTGCAGCTGGAGCGGATCAATGTTTATTATAACGAAATTCCAGGCGGTCGCTATGTTCCAAGGTAGTGCAAACAAGGCAATATGCTGTGAAAACAACCAGCTCCTCCTTTATTTTGTTTCATTTTTTTGCCAGAGGAAGACGCACATTTTGAAGGGGAACTAACTTTTTTACTTCGATAGGGCCATTCTTGTAGACTTGGAGCCAGGCACGATGGATACAATCAAGGCAAGCCAGTATGGAGGTCTCTTCAGACCCGACAACTTTGTGTTTGGTCAAAACGGGGCCGGGAATAACTGGGCGAAAGGATATTACACCGAAGGAGCAGAACTCATTGATCAGTTTATGGACATTGTCCGGAAGGAAGCCGAGAACTGCGACTCATTGCAAGGTTTCCAAATCACACATAGTCTTGGTGGAGGCACCGGGTCTGGGATGGGATCCCTGATGGCATCGAAAATCCGCGAAGAGTATCCAGACAGAATGATGGCCACATTTTCAGTGGTACCATCACCAAAAGTGTCTGATACGGTTGTGGAGCCATATAATGCGACACTGTCAATCCACCACCTGGTAGACAACTCTGACGAAACGTTTTGCATCGACAACGAGGCCCTGTATGACATTTGCTGCCGCACCCTCAAACTAAGTAACCCGTCATACGGAGATCTAAACCACTTGGTGTCGTCAGTCATGTCAGGGGTAACAACATGTCTCCGCTTTCCAGGACAGCTGAATGCAGACTTACGCAAGCTCGCGGTCAACATGGTTCCATTCCCACGCCTTCATTTCTTTATGGTCGGGTTCGCCCCGCTGACGTCACGGTCGTCACAGTCATATCGTCAACTCACCGTACCCGAGCTGACTTCACAGATGTTTGACGCGAGAAACATGATGGCCGCATGCGACCCACGCCACGGTCGCTACCTGACAGTCGCAGCCATTTTTAGAGGCAAACTGTCCATGAAAGAAATTGAGCACCAGATGCTCAATATTCAGCTCAAAAACAGCTCAAACTTTGTCGAGTGGATACCCAACAGCTGCAAGACGGCTGTCTGTGACATTGCGCCACGGGGCCTGAAGATGAGCGGAACTTTTATTGGAAACAGTACCGCCATTCAAGAACTCTTTAAACGCGTGCAGATTCAGTTTACGGCCATGATTCGCAGAAAGGCGTTTTTGCACTGGTACACTGGCGAAGGAATGGATGAAATGGAGTTTACTGAGGCGGAAAGCAACATGGCTGATTTAGTTAGCGAGTACCAGCAGTATCAGGAACT
Organism: Chytriomyces confervae; assembly: GCA_006535975.1. Classification (NCBI taxonomy): domain Eukaryota; kingdom Fungi; phylum Chytridiomycota; class Chytridiomycetes; order Chytridiales; family Chytriomycetaceae; genus Chytriomyces; species Chytriomyces confervae. The sequence continues at coordinate 12,904 of QEAP01000333.1, read as the reverse complement.
GTCTGTGGACGACAGTAACGAAGCGTACCAGAGTCAAGGTCAAAAGCTACCAAAACTTCCAGCGCGGCGATGAGCCATTTTTGGGCGATTTCTTTTTATTGTTGTTTTTTTTTTCACCGTATACTGCAGTGCAAGAAGGCATGAACCTAAGTTAATAATCCGAGAACATATTTGAAAAAAGACTCGCTTTATTCCCGAATTTCTCTAACGTCATAGTAAAAGAGCCATTGTCGGCTGACTTGAACTGCGCGGTCGCAATTCCAGCCAGGAATTGAAAATGCGATTGTGACGATTCTTCGTCGCAAAGAAGACTCGGCCCCGTTCTTGAACCACGCCGTAAGCTGAGGCTTCAGCTTCTCAAGACCATCTGGAAGTAAATAAAGAACCAGCACAGATGCCCCGAGTTCCTCAAGATCCACCTATTTTTGTTTGGTGATTTAGCACCTCTTCCTTGTTCCCAAGCACTATCACTCCACCTTGAACATATCTGACTCGATAATAGCCAGTTTTCCCTTTTCAAAACGCGTAACAACATTCTGTCGCAAATGCTCCACCAAACGCGGGTCCAATTCAATCCCTACCGCTCGTTGCGGGGGTCTCAGCAAACCCGTCAAGGCTTGCACCAGGACACGTCCGTCGCCGCAGCCTGTTGGACGGGCACAATAGCTTCAGTCAAAACGCGCGTCCCCTCAGGTCTGCACGAGTTTAAAAAATACCTAAATCGCCAACCACGTCCCACGCGTCCACTTTCGCAAAATTAAGCGCCGCATCTGCAATTTCCACACTGCACGGTACAAATGGCGCAATGAACGGCATTGTCAGATACTCAGTACCGGAATTTAAACTTGAACGGCTGTTGATTTTGGCGGTGAGAACAATGGGGTCGTGGAGGAATATAATTGCGATTGATGGATTAACGCAAGTAAAAATGTTGCACCGTCTTCAAGCTGAGAGTCCAGAGAATTCGCGTTTGCGTTATCGATAATCATTTAATTTAGTTACTCCGGGAAACCACAAGCAACCAAATCTGCACAGTTTTTTCTTGCACCTTCACATTTTTTTACCACCCAGAGCGACTTCGGCGATCATCTTGCACAATTGCCCGGCTTCCGCCACCACGTCCACCTCGTGACGGCGCAGAGTATGGATGAAATCTTCCACTGCCACCACCACCACCAGAGCGACCACCATAACTCCTGCCCTCATCAGCCACAGAGCCTCTTCTATCTCTTATAGATTCAGATCCAAATGCTCCTGGTCCGTCAGTTCTTCGAGACCCCAGCCTCGATTCAATGGAAACGCGGCCATTCCCATTTCTTCCATAATGACTCTCCGCAGCTTTTCCAGCAATATTGATCCCCGCATTCGCAACGCCTGCTCCAGCAGTACCAGCAATCGAAACGCCCTTAATAATGCACACATCAATCATATCTCCAGCAACAAAATTGACTTTTTCCAACGTCAGAAATTCATCGCTCGTGCGTTTGTGCATGTTTGACAGTTGTCCAATGTCTTTGGATTTGAACGCAGATTGCGTGGCGGTGCGGGAGGGTGGTGGTGGAGGTGGGGCGTGCGTGCGCTGCTGCCGCCCGTCTTTGAGGGAGTCACGGCGACCGCCAGATGCAGTGGAGGATATTGGAGAGAATTCGTGGAACAAAATTTTGAATGTGAGTCTGATTTCAGGGTCGTTAAGTTCGGGCATCTTGGATGACAGGAGGTGAGAGATTTCGCGCAGCGTTGAGTCCTTCCTGCAAAAAAAAAAAAATACAAACACACCCCCCTGTTTAGTAAGTATGGCTTTGGCTGCATGCGTTTCCAACAAAGATGGCCCAGTTACCACAGATGCAAATGATGTTCGTCCTCTTTTGCCTTTCCTGCACTGATGTCGGCGAGAGAATGATGCTCTGCTGCCTTCACAAACACACGCACGAGGAATGGACACGTCTTGTTTTTTATCAAAGACACTGCGTCAGTCATTGAAACAATCCACAGCCATGCTACAAACCTTTTCTCTGTCCACAACCCGTCTCTCAGTCCTTCCGCTCTTGACCCTCACCGCAGCAGCAGCAACAGCAGCAGCATCGCCGCCCTCAGTCCCATCCTCAGTCTGCATGTCGGCCCCGCTTCTTCTCCGCTTTCTTCCGCTCTCGCTGTCGTCATCGTCATCTTCATCGTTGTTGTCTCTGTGCATGGACTCAGCATCCATCGAGTCGTCAGCTTCCTTCGTGTCATTGCCTTGCACCTCGTCTTTTGTCTCCTCTGCTTTCATTTTTTGCGGCTTCTCGCTGGTGTCCTGGGGTGCTGCTTGTGCTTCAGTCATCCCTTTTTTTTTAAAAAATATATTTTGCTTTCTTAAATATTTACTTATTACACAACCTGACAAGCACTCCCAGTTTGTCAAAAAATACAAAAAAGGAAACGATGGGCATCTGGTCCGCATTCCTCACATCTCTCGGAATCATCAAACGAAAAGTCAACATCCTTCTCGTGGGCCTCGATAATGCCGGAAAGTCCACCATCATCAACGGCCTTAAACTAAATGCCGTGAGGAAAACCCATTTTTTTTGCCCCCGTTGCAACTTGTTCGCGTTTGAATACAATCCTTGCGATTAACCAACGGGTAGCACACTTCTACCCTCCTCCCCCTCCTTTTTCTTGATTCCCCCAGGCTGCTCCAACAGAAATCGTTCCTACCGTCGGATTCTCGGTCGAAACATTCAGTACACAACATCGGCTCACGTTCACAGTGTTTGACATGTCCGGGCAAGGAAAATATCGCGATTTATGGTAAAAAAGTTGCTTTTTTTTGTAGTTTTTGAGGTTGATCTTTTGTTGCCCCGCACACAGGGAGTATTATTTTCCAGATGTGGAAGCGATCGTGTTTGTGATTGACGCGTCCGATAAGGCGCGCGCATGTGTGGCGCGGGATGAGCTCGAAACGATGCTTGAAAACAAAGGTGAACGGGGGGAGTTTCTTCTATTTGGTTCACTCAATGTTTTTTTTTTTTTCAAAACAGTGCTGAGAATGCGAAAGATTCCGATCCTGTTTTTCGCGAATAAAATGGACATTGATGGTGGAATGACGCCGTCCGAATGTTCCGGTGCGCTTGGGTTGGAAGAAATCAAGGATCGGAATTGGACGATTTGGTGAGTGTTAAAATTGAGTTTTGGTTGGACTTGTGTTTGACGTTTGATGAGAAAATATCGGCAGTGCAACGAACGGGTTAACTGGGCAGGGAGTCAGCAACGGATTTGATTGGCTGGCCGAGGAGTTGAAGAGCTGAGAGACTTGCTATGAAATAAACCTTATACATATTTACCATATGGTAGCAAGGAGCATTCAGTATTTACAAAGAGGCATGTCAATCACTCTAGCTGATATGCAATAAACAGTCTCATTTTTAATTATCAAAAGTTCCCGACAGGTTACTTCCAAACATCCTCCACCATTTCGACCAGTTTTCCACTGCGAATAAAGTCCCAAGCACTCTCGATATCAGGAGCCATGTATCGATCGTGATCCCAGGCAGCCACGTTGCACCCCTCTGGACTCCGCAGATACGCATGCACCTTCTCCAAGACAGACACTGTCTTTAATGGACGCTGCAGATCCAGAGCCTGGCAGGCACACAGCAACTCAATCGCAAGCACCTTTTCGACATTCTCGACAACTTCCAATGCTTTACGAGCACTGAACCCGCCCATGCTCACGTGGTCCTCCTGCGCAGCACTTGTACTGATGCTGTCGACACTGGCTGGGTGACACAGGACCTTGTTCTCGCTGACAAGAGAAGCAGCCGTACAGTGCGCAATCATGAAACCAGAGTTGAGGCCACCCTCGCGAACAAGAAATGCGGGTAATCCACTGAGTGTTGGGTTAACGAATCGCTCGATTCTTCGTTCACTGATGCTCGAGAGTTCATGCACACCAATTGCAAGGTAGTCAAGTGCCTTGGCTGGGTACTCTCCGTGAAAGTTGCCTCCGCTGATGGACTCTTTGGTTGTGTGGAAGATCATTGGGTTGTCTGTTGCAGAGTTGATTTCGGTAGTGAGGATTCCTTTGGTGAATGCAACCGTGTCATTGCAGATTCCGTGTACTTGTGGGGTGCATCTGTTTTTTTTTTTTTTGAATTGAGCAACGAAATATTGCACAACAGTGTTGACAAGAAGCAATTTACCTCAACGTGTACGAGTCCTGCACTTTTTTGCAGTCATGATGCGACATTGAAAGCTCAGACTTGCCTCCGTCGCTGCCGACAATCGTCCGGATGCGTCTGGCAACTTCAATCTGGCCAGTGTGTGGGCGGGCCTTGTGGATCCGTTCATCCATGGGCTTCACAGTTCCCTTCAAGACCTCAAGAGACAGGGCAGTGATAATGTCAGCCGCTTTGCACGCGTTTTCTCCACGGACGACTGCCTCGCTCCCCAGACTTGTAATGAACTGCGTTCCGTTGATCAAGGCAAGACCTTCCTTGGGTCCAAGAACGACGGGCTCGATTCCAAATTCGGCCAGGACCTTTTTAGCATCTTGGTATTCCCCGACTTTTGGGTTCCACACTTTTCCCTCCCCAATCATTCCCAAAGCCAAATGACTCAACGGAGCCAAATCTCCACTTGCGCCAACGGTTCCCTTGATAGGCACGTAGGATAGGGTGCTGTTGTTGAACATGCTGATCATGGTCTTGAGCGTGGATGGTTTGATTCCTGAGAAGCCCTTTGACAGGACGTTGATCCGCAGAGCCGAGAGCATGCGCGTGCGCTCGATGGTGAGAGGGGCGCCAGTGCCGGCAGCATGTGAAACAATCAGGTTGCGCTGAAGATCAGAGAGCGTTTTCTTGGGGATGCTGACGTGGGCAAAGTTGCCGAAACCTGTTTTTCCATTCGAAATTAATAAAAAATACTTTTGAAAACAAACAACGCAGCAGCGTGGGTTACCCGTGTTGATTCCGTAGACTGGCTTCTCGTTCGCAGCAATTTCTTCGATCATGTCGCGGGAGAGGCCCACGTTGGTCCAGGCCTCTGGGGTGAGGTCAATCTTGAGGTTTCCCTTGGAGAGGGCGAAGAGGTCCTCTGGAGTCATGGTCTCGCCGTCGAGGTAGAGCGTGTTGGGTGCTGAAGCCATTGTGTGTTGTTGTTGGTTGTTGGTTGTTTTTGTAGTTTTTGTGGTTGTTTTTCTTTTGTTCATTGTTGCTTCTTTTTGTGTAAAGCGAAGATTTCGGGCAATTCCGGGATGCGGTTTGTGGCGCCCCCATTTTAAAAATCGGCGCGCGTGTCACATGATTTCAACCGCAACCCAAATTTGAACTTGGCGTGCCGCAACCAATACGCGGCGCAATGAACGGCGTTGTTTGTTTCGGTGTGTGCTTAATGGGCGGGCGCGTGCTGGTCGGCAAGTGAGTCAGTCGGGCAAGTATTAATAACAATAAACTGATCAGCCGCTTGAACGCGTGTGTCTGTCTTGGCACGCTTTTGTGCGCGTGCAGCGAGCGCAACAGTTGATTCAACACGCGCGTCAATCCCCGCATCGCATATCGCGTCTCTGATCGATCGAACAAAGGGTTCATTGCCAAAGAAAGTTCACTTTGTTTGGAAATTGCGTCGGGGAACTTCGGAGCCAAAAAAACTAAAAATGTAAAAAAAAATAAAATCAAAAATGGGACAACACTTCAAGCTGCGTCTGCGAAACAGCTCGCAAGTTGTCTGCGTGTCGTCGACCAGAGAGCAATTCAAGCGCAAGGGTGACATGAACAACCTGGCCGTCAAGCAGAATGCGACCGTCGTCGTGGCCATGGACGGGACCATCTTTGCCGTCGACACAGAGGAGGCTCTGAGCAAACTGGACTGGTACCAGACAGCCACGTTCGATCAAGACTTTGACGTGTCCGGAAAGGCCATCTTGCCAGGTGAATACCACGTGAACATTTGCGCCTTGTCCGAAGTTGACTCATGTACTGTATCTTGGGAATAGGATTCGTCGACGGCCACACTCACCCAGTTTGGAGCGGAGATCGCGTGCATGAGTTTGAGCAGAAACTCGCTGGCGCCACGTACTTGGACATTCACAAGCAAGGCGGAGGCATTGGCTTCACCGTTGCAAAGACTCGCGAAGCGTCGCACGAGGAGCTCGAGGCTTTGCTCATGACCCGCTTGGATCGCATGCTGAGACAGGGAACGACCCTCGTCGAGGCAAAGAGCGGGTATGGATTGGAAACGGAGACGGAGCTCAAGATGCTGCGTGTTTTGAAGTCGGCCCAGGACAAGCACGCAATTGACATTTCGGCGACTTTTCTTGGAGCGCATTCGGTCCCGAAAGGAAGTACTCCTGCCGAGGCTACAGTGGATGTGGTCGACAAACAGATTCCTGCGGTTGTTGCTGCGAGGGAAAACGGCGATATTTATGTGGACAACATTGATGTCTTTATGGAGAAGGTATGGATATCAAACTGCGTGATTGAACTTTCTAACTCGATTATTTCATTCTCTTGGTGAACAGGGTATCTTCGACAGTGATCAGTCAGAGGCTATTCTGTCAAAGGGAAAAGCTTGCGGCATGTGCATCAACTTCCACGGTGATGAGCTCACTTTTATGGGTTCTGGAGAGCTAGGAGCCAAAATTGGCGCCAGAGCAATCAGTCATCTTGAAGAGGTGCGACATTATTCTCCTCGCGCCTGTAACGCTTTGTTTGACTTTTCATATGCAGGTCAGTAAAGTTGGTATCGCTGCAATGGCGTCCAACGATGTGTTTGGAGTGCTGTTGCCCACAACTGCATATGTGCTTCGCATCACTCCCCCACCAGCGCGTGAAATGATTGATTCGGGAGTCCTTGTTGCTCTTGGAAGCGACTTTAATCCAAACGCGCATTGCCTTTCGATGCCGTTTGTCATGAATTTGGCAGCGGTGACGATGAAAATGACATTGAGCGAGGCGCTTGTGGCTGCGACTTTGAACTCTGCTGGTAACGTTCCCCTTCTTTTTTTCTTCAACAAAAAAACAAGTAAGTTGAAAAATATAATTGCGCAATGTCCCAGCTTCGTTGAACAAGTCGGACATGCATGGATCGATTGAAGTTGGGAAGTGGGGAAATCTTGTCGTGGTTGACAACGCGCAGTGGACGCACGTTGTTTATGAGCTCGTTGATGCGCCGATTGCGGCCGTGTTTGTCAAGGGAGAGGCTGTTCCTATGACGCGTATTGCGCAGCTTTGATCGTCAATGAAGGAAAAGGCGGAGGGTCGCGTTTCAACAAAATAAAAAAAAATAAAAAAATACTCGACAGAAAACACGCGAAACTCTGACGCTGGGCATTGACGAAACGCAGTTTGTTTGACAAGTACTCTCATTTGGGGCAGCTCGCTTCTCATTGGATGCGCCTACGTCAGCTGACTTCATTGCGCATTTGGTGTCGGCGATTCACGGATCGAGATTTTGTGTTCCGAATTCTCCGACATCTCCCAGAGCCAAAAAAGCCGTAAATAGAAACAAAAGTAAATGCCGCCCCACTGACTCCCCAAAAAAAGACATCCCTCAACAACAACAACAACAACAACACACAACCAAATGATCAGCGAACTGGCTCTCGGAATCACCGACAAGTACTACGCCCTCAGCACAGCAGAGGCCCTCGCCATTGACCCCTCTGTGCCCCACGCCCCCAAGCGAACCCCAGCCCTCACGGATGCCGAGCGCAAACAGGCTGTCCGCAACGCTCTTCGTTACTTCCCCGCCGAGCGCCACGCTCTTTTGGCCAAGGAGTTTGCCCTCGAATTGGCAACCTTTGGCCATATTTACATGTACAGATTCAGACCCACCAGCTACGAGATGAAGGCTTATCCAATCACATCGTACCCTGCGAAATGCGTGCAAGGTACGGCGCCCCCACCTCCCCGCGCGCGTTTTTTTTTTCTTTGTTGCGCTCGCTTTCTTTTTTCTCGTCATTTCTGATTCCCTGTTTCTTTTTGATCAGCTGCTGGAATTATGCTCCAGATCCAAAACAACTTGGATAAGAGCGTAAGTTTCTCTCCGTTATCCAAACTTTGCGCGGGCAACACATCAATTCTTAAAAAAAAAAAAAAAAAAAAAAACACTTAGGTTGCTCAATTCCCCCACGAACTCATCACCTACGGCGGCAACGGCTCCGTTTTCAACAACTGGGCGCAATACCACCTAACCATGAAATACCTATCCCAAATGTCGGACGAACAAACTCTCGTCATGTACTCGGGCCACCCACACGGCTTGTTCCCATCCAACAAGGACGCTCCCCGCGCGATTGTCACAAACGGAATGGTCATTCCAAACTACAGCTCTCGTGCCGATTATGACAAGATGTATGCGCTTGGGAACTCGCAGTATGGACAGATGACGGCGGGATCGTACTGTTACATTGGACCACAGGGGATTGTGCATGGAACTACCATCACGGTGATGAATGCTGTGAGAAAGTATTTGGAGACGGATGAGATGGCTGGAAAAGTGTTTGTGACGGCCGGTTTGGGAGGCATGTCTGGGGCGCAACCCAAGGCTGGAGTGATTGCGGGAGTGATTTGCGTTGTTGCAGAAGTTGATGGTACTTTTTTTTTATTGGTTTTTTTTGACTTGAAAATCCGTTGCGCTAAACATTCCACTTTTTTTTTTTTTTCAGAGAGTGCGCTCAATAAGAGGTTTAACCAAGGTTGGCTCCTCGAAAAGGAAAGCAACCTAGACAAAGTCGTTGCACGCATCAAGGAAGCAAAAAAAGCAAAAATCGCCACCAGCATTGGCTACCACGGCAACATTGTCGACTTGTGGGAGGTAAAAAAAAAAAAACAATTTCCGTCAATTTCAATTGTAAAATGAAATCATCAATCGGGATTTTGGGCTCAACATCTTGTAAAAATTTGTGCAGAGACTCGCCGAAGAGCCTGAACACCTGATTGACCTTGGATCTGACCAAACGTCGCTCCACAACCCCTTCGGCGGAGGCTACTACCCCGCGTCCATGAGCTTCGAAGATGCGAAAAGTCTTATGGAAAGCGACCCTGCGGCGTTCAAGTGAGTGGGGGGGTTTCTGTGAAAAAACGCAGATTGGGGGGGTTACGTGCTAAAAAAAAAATTTTGCATTTCTGCCAGAATTGCTGTCCAAAAGACTCTGATCCGCCACATTACTGCTGTGGACAAATTGACTGCAAGAGGAATGAGATTCTGGGACTACGGAAATGCATGTTAGTTAATTAAACCCATTGCGTTTATCTGTGTCTCAGCATGCTTGATGATGCTTCGAAAACTTGTATAAAAAAACCACAGTCTTGCTGGAAGCTGGACGTGCTGGTGCTCAAGTCTTTGCAGAACCTGGCGTCTTCAAATATCCTTCTTACGTCCAAGGTTTGACACCAACGATAATTATGTTTATAAATAATGCCGGCTCACGTTGTCTCTGAACTATTAGATATTATGGGAGATATTTTCTCTCTGGGCTTTGGACCGTTCCGTTGGATCTGCACGTCTGGGGAGCACGAAGACTTGCTCAAAACGGATATCATTGCGAAACGCGTGATTGAAGACCTTATGGCCGAGAACTCTGTTTCGACGGATCCGTTTGATCTCAGTTGAGAGGCTTTTTATAATTTTTTGAAACTTTGATTGGAAAGGGGCGTTATTGACAGTTGAACGTTATGTTTTTTAGAATCCCAACAGCAGTACCAAGACAACCACCTTTGGATCTCCAAATGTGACGACCACAAGCTCGTTGTTGGATCTGAAGCGCGTATTCTGTACTGCAATGCCGAAGGCCGGTCTCGGATTGCTGTGCAATTGAATGAAGCGATTGGGCGCGGAGACATCAAGGGCCCCATCATGCTCAGCAGAGACCACCACGACGTGTCTGGAACCGATAGTCCATGGCGTGAGACTTCCAACATTACGGATGGTTCTCAATTCTGTGCAGGTAAAAAAAACATTGCTCTTTTTTTTTTGTGTTGATTAGACTCGGTGTTTAAATTTTTTTGTTCCTTTGAAATTGCTGATTGGACTAAAAAAAAAAAAATGAACAGACATGGCCGTTCACAACGCGATTGGAGACTCTTTCCGTGGGGCAACGTCCGTTTCTCTTCACAACGGTGGAGGCACTGGGTGGGGCGAGGCAATGAACGGCGGGTTCCTCCTCCTCCTGGACGGCAGTGCTGATGCAGGGCGGCGTGCAAAGAGCATGCTCCACTGGGATGTGAACAACGGAGTGGCACGGCGGTCGTGGTCTGGAAACGCGTATGCAAAGCACCAGATTCAGCACGCGCAAAAGATTGAGCCGAAGCTGACAGTGACGCTGCCACAGGCTGTTTCTGAAGACTTGCTGGCAGACTTGTTTTGAGAATAAAAAACAAACTCATAAAGTTGGAACAAGCGGAACGCGCGCGGCTATAAATAGAACAACAGCGTCGGAGGATGCCGCAAGTCAAAGGCGGAGAGTCAGGGTTTGCGCCACTTTGGTAAAATTTTCAAATTTGTAATAATTTGATTGAGCCGCTTCTGCGAATTGAAACGCACAAGTGATCGATCGGGCCAAAGCGGAACGTCCCAACGCAACTCTGAAGAAGAAGAAGAACGCTTGTCCGAAACAGCGATCGATCGATCCATGGACAGACTTCCGGACTTGGTCGACGGCGAGCGGGGCCTCGTGTCCATGGGCTGCTACAGCGCCAGCGACCACGCAACCAGCGTGCTGCTCGATGGCGCGCTGGGAGTCGGCGTCGCAGCCGCGTGTCTCGACCACTGCGCAGCACTCAGCAGCTACAACGTCCTTGCGCTTCTGCGAGTCGCTTCGGAGGCCGAGCGGGCCAAAGCGGACACGGGCTTTATCTGCGCGTGTGCGGCCAATATAACCGACATGACCAAGACGGATGACCGGACATGCGACGCAACCTGTGCGCACGAGAGTCGCATGCCGTGCGGTGCTCTGTTTGTGTCGGAACCCGGGAGTCCAGATCAATCGGCGCTCACGGTCACTGTCTCAGTGTATTCTCGTTTCCTCGATTATTCAACCACGAAGACGGGCTGCTTGCCACGGCACTCCGCCTCAGACATGCACTTGCCGATGCGGCGCTTCTCGTTACCACATCGAACCAATCTGTTCCCGTCAATAATGTCCATGCCCGGCCAATGTCTCTCTATCTGTGTCGGCGCCACCAAAATCAACAGCAAGATGTTTGCCATGATCTCGTCAAACCCGTTCGGCCCCAGTATACCCTCATTCGAATGCGTGTGTGTGGCCTTGCCAGACCATCTGTTAAATAAGCTGCAAATATATTCGTTGGACCAGTCCGAATGCGATACTTCGTGCGATGCCTCGGGTCTCGTGTGTGGGTCATCGTGGTCGGGAGCATATTCGCTGTACTCTCTGCCTCCTCCGTATCTTTCGCAGACTATCCAAAGAACAACAAATGGGCCCACTGGAAGCGAAACTGTTCAACCAATTGTACAAACGCCGTCTATTTTGCAAACGTCCGGTAAGGGTCTCTTTTGCCCTTTTCATATATATACACTTGAACTCAAGATGAAACGTTACAGATTCTCCTCCAAACCCAACCAAAACCTTGAGCACATTCGCGAAACCCGTTTTATCCTCTGCTTCAACAAATAGCCCCACCACCATCGTGCCAACATCCGGTCGAACTCGATCCTCCCAAACGTTAGGACCGTCCACAGTCACCACAGTACCGACAAGCACTTCCGTCTCAATAACGGCAACAATTTCTACGTCTACTCTCGCACCTCAACTCAACGCCATCCTTCCAAATGATACCCCTGATAATAACGAAGACATTGTTGTGACCCGCGTGAGTGGAACCATTGTCACGCTAAAACCGTCAAAACCAGCTCCCACAGTCATTCTCCAATCACCAAGCCCCTCTGTCGTCGCAGCCGAACGTGGTCCTAGTAACGGCGCTTCATCTGTCACCACCGCCGCCATCGCCAGCTCCATTGGAATCCTTCTGGTTGCGTTTCTCCTCATTGCCAATATCACGGCAATTCACGTACGAAAAGACCGCCGAAAAAGCCAACAAGTCACTGCAAAGACACTCCACGATGCTATCCAATCCAACAGCACCACCGACACACTTACAAACACACCGCTCGCATCCATGTATTACCCGGCACACAGACCCACCGCAATCACCGCCGACAGCACACCTCGCGCATTGAATGCAGCAGCACCACCACCGCCGCCGGCGGAACAGTCTTTTAGCAATCTTTCGTTTCTTGAAGGTCCTGTGGCTGTAGGGCGCGTCAGTTCGCAGTATTACACGTCGAGTCCATCGATGCCGCGGCTTGTGGCGCTCAACTATGAAGCAAGTCTTCCCGGGAAAGGGCGGCAGAGTTTGTTGTCGAATACGGAGCGAAAATCTGCCGGTGGTGGTGGTGGTGGTTCCAGGTATCACTCCTTTGGGGCCGGTGCCAACACACAGCTGGGTACAATGCAGGAAGTAGAGGGGCGCGAGTTGGAATCAGGCATTGAAAACGGTGAGTTCGTGTTCATGAATTTAGTTTTTTTTTTTTTTT
>QEAP01000332.1:0-19841 GCA_006535975.1 Chytriomyces confervae | reverse complement strand
AAAAAAAAAAAAAGAACGCAAGTCAAAAAACCAAACCTCCTCAGAGTGCTCCCTGTCTCTGTTTGGAATAAAGGATCCAGTTCATAGCGTTTCGCAGCTTTTTTTCGCAAAAGATGACGGATCATGATTGCCATGCCCAAAGTGATCAGCAACGCTGCCACAGCGCCTCCCGCGATTGCGCCTAAGTGTTTACTCGCCCATGACTGCGAGACGGAGGAGTCATGCGAAACTGTTGTCGAGTTTGAAGTTGAATTGGGTGTCGACACTGCTATTGATTTAATGCTAGTTCCACTGGGGCTTGCGTTTGAAAGAGAAGCTACTTGCTCCTGCGTTGTTGGAGAGGTTGCCGTTGGACTTGTCGCAATTGAATTTGCACTCAAGTCGAACGGTGGAGATGGCGATGAATGAATAGGCGATGGTTCCTCAGCACTGAGAACAACGTCGGTTGCAGCAGGAGAAGGAGACGGCGGCGCTTCTTTCGATGTGGGCGCAGGCGATGGAGGAGAGGGCGGAGAGGGAGACGGTTCAGGCGATGAGGGCGAGGGAGCAGGAGAGGGAGACTGCTGGGCTGAAGAAGCAGGCGGCCGAGCATCAGACGAGGACGGAGAGAGAGAAGAAGAAGAAGAAGAAGGAGCACCGCTCTGAACGCTAGCCTCCTTGCAAGATGTTGCGGCATTGTCTTTGGCTGTTTGAAACAGGCTTTGCCAACTGGAATTGGCTTCATCGCCGCAGTTTGCCAAGATGGGCGATACGTCGATACTGCACACGCAACGCAGGTCCTTTCCGCAGCCGCTTTGCTCGCTGGAGACGCTGGAGATGGCATCTCCACAGCGGACGCCGAACTCTTTGCTCATTTGCTGTCACTTTTTTGGGTGTTGAACAACGTTGTGTGTTCAAACGAGATTGCCGATCATTCTTCCTTCGAAAGAACACGTGTTTACTGAAAACGAAGCAGCGCACTTCTTTCGCACATAAGTCTCAGAAGCAACGCGAATAAAATACGCAAAAAAATTAAAGAGAAAAGATACGAAACTAAAATTCCCAATAAAATAAATGAAAACAGAGAAAATAGAAAAGAAAGCAGAGTCTTTATCGTTTAGTTGTACGACGGCAGACCAGATGACGCTGCCTGTTGCAGCGTCGCTGAATTTCGCTTCAACTCCGAAATCGCGTCTTCAAACCGATCGCGCCTTTTTGCGTCAGAGATCTTCAATGTGTGCTCCAAGTCATTGTTAGATAGCAACAGCAACGATCGTCCGTCAATTTCTTGCTCTTTCAAAAAAAGCATTTTTGGAGTCAGAAAAATGCAACTATTTTCGGCACATATGTTCGCAGACAGTCACCTTTCATCAGAGCCACAGTGCTTGCATCTCCGTACTCCTTCTCAGTTACCCATGCGACAGCTTCATCTATTGTCCATTGGTTGGCATCAGCGCCTCGTTCCGAATGCTTCAACAAACGCTCTTTTTCAATAAACGCAGGCGCGCGCGACGATGCAACATCCGAGTGCTCAGTCGAAACAGCGGAGGCAGCGCTCAATCGATTCACATTATCGTACACATTAAACATGTGACTGCTCTTCTCGTCGGATAAAGGTTGAATGCTGGATTGAGATGCGTTCGACGCAGCCTGGTGGGCATACGCAGCTGCATATTGTTGCTGTTGTTGGTGTTGAAGGTGTGCAGAGTCGTAAGACGCATCGGCGGGAGGATACTGTCCGTATTGTTGATAGTACGCAGCTTGCTGTTGCTGATAGTATGCGAGCGTGGCGGCATCATAATACGCTTGCGCATGCTGCTGTTGCTGCTGCTGCTGAGACTGTGCGTTCATGTACGGGTTCGATCCATCGGCCATCAAGAACTGAGGAGCCTGTTGTTGCTGCTGATGGTGAGATACGTGCGATTGACTGAAATCAACGGAACTTTGGACAGGGACTGCTGAGTATTCCGAGGTAGCTGCTTCGTGCCTGTTTAAATCGGATGAAGGTGCAGTGGGCGTGCGCCTTTTCGTCCGAAAAGAGTGTCAGAACCATATTTTCCTTCATTTCTTTCGAAATGAACATCACTCACGACATTGAAAAGGGCCTCCTCGCACCAGGAGGAGCTTGCGCATTCGCCGAAGGAGAAGTAAATATATCATCGAGATTGTATCTCCGTGACTTTGGCTTGTTGATTCGTCTCCACCACAACACGCCTCCGCCAATCAGAAGCACGCCCACAATCCCCACAACAACGCCGATAATCACGCCTGTGCTCGAGCCACTGCTTGATCCGTTCGAAACATTGTCGTTGATGGATGAGCTGACGGTTCTCGTGAGACCTGAGACAGTTGGTGCTGGGACCTTGGATGTGAACGTTGCGCCGTTTGAGGTGAAGACTATGGGGCTTGGTTCAACGACTGCGCCACGGCTTGTGGTCGTGGCATCAGGGCGGGCAGTGGTAGCTGGAGCCTGGCTAGTAGGAGCGGGACTCTGTTGCTGCGATGATGTTTGCGGAGGTGGAGAAGGGGAGGAGCGTTGTGATGTAGGTGGAGGAGGAGATGGGGACGCCTGCTGCGATGTTGGAGAGGGTTGTGGGGAGGGGGATGGCTCTGAAGTGCGTTGGGTGGAAGGGATCGGGGAGGGGGATGGAGAAGGTTCCGCTGTTGAGGGGGCAGCTGTCGTGGGCTGGCTCATTGGTGGTTTTCAAAGTGTGGGCAGATATAAATAGAAGTGCTTGTCCTTGAGATGGAGGTTGAAATGACACTTTGAGATGGGGAATGAATTTTTTTTGTCACCTGGGTTGACACTGGTGGTTCTGTAGGCGGTGGTCCCTGAGTAGCGGTGTTTCTGGAGGCTGACATGTTTTTTTCCCTTTTTTTGGAATGTTTTATTGCGAATGTTGGCCCGGTTAGTTACGCCCGGTGTTGGTTGGGGCGTGTCCGTGCCGGTTTATGCGGGCTGCTGCCTCGTTATGTTGGTGTGCTGCTTGAAAGTCCGTAGCATGGACACCCGGTTGGTCATATATACCGCCTGGTTGTCTCACAGCATAATTGGTCTCAAAACTTCAAAGTGCACCTTCTTCATTTCACGCTCAGCGTAAAGAACTATTGTGTCTACTCTTACCTAAGGGGTGGTTGTGGGCATACCTTCTTGGTTGTTGGAGTGACTCGCGAGTTGTCAAATGGATTTGTTTGTTTTGACAATCCAATTTATGTTTTTGCCGATATGGTAAATTTCTGTTGTTGTTGCTTCAAGAGTCGAGTTAGAGCTGCAACCTGCCCCTCTTTTATTCAGATGCTGCCCCTGAATGAGGAAATGAAGGGAATCATGTTATTGCGCATGATACTCCCAGATGATGATGGAAGATACTCATGCCCGATGAGTGGCAGCAAACTTGCTGTCCAGAAGTTTGAGAAAGTCAAACCCGTCGAAAGCTGTGTCTGTCGATTCCTCGGCTTCCTTTTTCAAATGCATCAAATTCTTGGCCATGATTTCACTGTCCTCTTCGTATCTGAGCCTGGCCAGCCTGCCCATCTCTGCCCTTGCTTCCAAAGTCATTTCTAGAACCCTTTTCACAGCGTTGCACACATTCTCCCACTCCACATTGACACCAACAGTTTCGTAGTCGCCCATCAGTTGGTAATCCTCAGGAGCAGGTCCCTTATGATTGACAAGAATCCCGCTGACGCCATCTTCAACAAATTCCTGCATCGGTGGATGATGTGTTGTGACAACTACGGCTCCATGCGACCGCGCCTCGTTGATGTAATGCCCGTACCCTTCTTGCCGCGAGGGACACAAGTGCACTCCATGCGTGCTTTGCAAGTGGTCCAATTTGTCTGTTGAAACGCGTTCAAACAGTTGAATGTTGCGAGCGCCGTTCTTTATAACTGGCAAAGCAAAGGCTTTAAATGCGTCATGCCCAATCACAACCAGCTTCGGCCAGTCAGGTTGTCGCAGCCAACAATCGACAATAGCGCCGCTGCTTTTGCGTCCGCTGTGGCCGTATGCGTGGTAGAATTGATTGAAGCGGTCAAGCTGCTGCTGCTGCTGCTGCTGTTGCTCGGATGCATGATCCGGCGACCGTGCGTCTGGGCTTGAATGGCTCATGAACTGCAGGATGGGCGTGGAATTTGCGAATCTGCGTTCATTCTCAATTTCGCTCGTTTGGTGACGTTGTTGGGTTATAGCGTCTGAAAGGTACTTTTGGATAGCTGTGCAGGTGATGTGGGCTTTGCAGGCAATCATGTACGAAGCGCGGATTATCCAGCCTTCTTCTTTTCGAATTTGCTCCCAATTTGGCATCCAGATGTTGCGCACCCTTTGCGGAGGTGGTGCTTGCGGTGCTTGTGTGAGGTCCAACAAGGACCTTATATGACCGTCCACAACATCCACGGTGCCAAGAAACAATTCGTGGATGGGGTATTCTCCGTGAAGGTAAAAACTGTGTGGGCATTCCTGAATCTTTTGGTGATACGTTTCAGTGGAATACTGCGGAACAAGTCTTGCATCGGCGTAATAAATGTATTGCACAAAATCGCTGCAATGGCCTCGACTGCGGGCAGCCTGACTTGTCGAGATTTCGACCGGGTTGCAGTTGGAAAGGTATTGATACTCTTGCGCGTTGCCGTATAGAGCGTAATGTTTTGTGATGGTGAGTGAGTTTCCATTCAGGCAGAGGTTGAGGAGTTCGTTGATTGTGAACACGGTTGCGTCTCCGCTTGGTAGCGTCAGACTGAATTCGTTGTAGGATGTGTGGGCTTTCGCTGGATGAGTCGGTGTTGATGAAGGCGTGGGCAGTATTTTAGGGGCAAGCAGGGGGTAGGTGTATGTAGTCGCGACCAGGAGTAGCAGCGGCAGAAACAGCAGTGTTGCCAGCACCTTTCGACGATAGTCCAATCGCTGGGCCATGAAAGTTGTTGCGCGTGCCAAGCAGAGCAAATCAAAGATAAAAAGCAAGTTGCTGAACACGACACCCTAAATAGAACCCAATTAATTCCTGTCAAGTAAGTGTTCAACAGAATTTTAAAGTTTTTTTTTGGTTGTGCGCGTTGTGTGAATATCCCCACTTTGGCAAAAGCCAAACCCCTCAAACGAAAAGATTACAAAAAAAAAGACACACGCCTTCACGCCCTACCGTTTCAGGACACCCTACCAAATGTCTGTTACTCATATCAAACTAGAACAAAAACTATCATGGTCTTGATACGAACAATCGCCGCATGCTTGTTCGCAAGCTACGCTGCTGCCAATTACGTCGCACCCCTACCAGCTGCAGATTACCTGCCACCGGTAAAGAAGCTGAAGAAGTGTAAACCTGCAGGCGCTCATCCAGACACAAACCACCACACGTATGGCCCGCCAGCACCTCCAGCGTATTCACCGCCAGCACGCGTTTATGCAGCACCGCCACCAGCCACCATCCCGCCGACTCCAACGCACACAACAACTGCGTCGGAGGTGGAGCTGACGCCGGCGCCAGAACCGCAGCAAAAGCGAGTCTGCCCAGGACTGTTTTGATTGGTCCAAAACCTCATTAATCAAAACAAAACAGAGTTCAAACACGCACCGCAACAAAACAGAGTCCCTTCGCCTCGTTCATTCCGAGAGAGTCCACGACGCGCGCAATGAGGATCGGGACTGCGAGAGCGAGTGCCCGTCGAGACATGCGAGTCGCGTCTTTTATCTTACCCGTCTTTTGGGGAAGGAAGCTCGCTCGCCTCAAGAAAACATCGGCCCATCCAAAAGTTCTTGACGCCCACTGACGAAATTTGCGTGTGCTTGTTCCCCAGAACCTGGTCCTTTTTTGTCCATTGCATTCAACTGGATCGAGTTTCGCAGTTCTCGACTTTCGCAAACAAGTTTAATGAGCTCGTCTCGAACCCGCTCTTTTAATTCCATCTGCGACATTTCCAATCCACCACCATTTGATCTCTTTTTGACTCCAGATCCACTCGCAGCGCCAAAGCTGATGGCTCGCATCCCAGTCGACGATGCGCCAGTTGCGAATGGAGCATCCCCATTATTATCATTTGGACCTCCAGTAACACTACCCGCATAGCTGCTAGTGTTGCTGTTGTTGATGCTATTGTTGAAGCTGTTGTTGAAGCTGTTGTTCATGCTGTTGTCGACGCTGCTTCCAAATGCGGCGTTTACCAAACACGTTTTTTGAAGACTCTTTGCGCACTTGACAATATCTTTGCACTTGCGCTTGAGCATTTCAACACGTACTTCGAGTTGGTCAAACTCAGCCTCGCGTTCATGTCGCGATCGAAGATGTCCGTTTGCATCGACAAGACACGATTCGGACTCGTTGAAAGAAAGGTCCGGGTATAACTTGTTGCTGATGTTGTTCATGTTGATGTTGTTGTTGATGGCGCTGCTGGTAACGGGGCCAGTGGATGCCTGTGGTGGAGTTTCAAGAACGGACGGCGCTTCGAGAAGTGACGGATGTGGGACTGAAGGATCTCGGTCGAGGAGTCTGCCTGATGCGTTGAGTGGCGGGAGCGTGGGTTGGATCGTGTATTGCTGCTCTGACATGTTGATTGAGAAGGTAGAAAGCGATGACTTTGGAATCTTGGATGTGGATACAGCAGCTGTGTGTATGAGCTTATGAGTCGTAGTTGTTTGATAGGATGGCAACGTGTTCACACTTTGTCGTGTGGACGTGATTCGATCTGAGGACATCTCTGATTGTTGAGTTTGGATTTATTAATATTTTAACTTTACATAAAATGGGATTGGACAACGAGAACCCAACCGTTTACTCCGTATCGAAGGATGCGTATGGCCAGAGTGCACGCAGTAGACTGTGGCGAATGAGCCAGAACAGCGAATTGAGCGAAACAGAAGCTGAGACGCAGACCGAGTCAGAGGCGATCGATGCCGGGGAAGTGTTTGGTGAGGCGCACTCGAAGCTGTGTCACGATCAAAGGTGTTCATCTTCCCTCGTATGCCGACAGACTTGATTCGGAACATCAACGATCCAGAGCACCCAGTTGAGTGTGTCACTGTGTGGTCCTTATCTACTCGACATGCTTGGCAACTGAGCATCCGCACACACTACAGCTCACGCTAGAACAGCTGCATGTGGCCCAGCTGCGGCATATAACTGTTGACCACGAAAACTCTCGCATTTCTGTCGTGTTCACACCCACAATCCCGCATTGCTCCATGGCAACGCTGATTGGTCTCTGCATCCGCGTTCAGCTGTTAAGGTGTCTGCCTGCGAGATTCAAAGTGGATATCAATGTCGAAGAGGGAACGCATCAGTCAGAGAAATCAGGTACTTGCGTA
Organism: Chytriomyces confervae; assembly: GCA_006535975.1. Taxonomy (NCBI): domain Eukaryota; kingdom Fungi; phylum Chytridiomycota; class Chytridiomycetes; order Chytridiales; family Chytriomycetaceae; genus Chytriomyces; species Chytriomyces confervae. Next base: position 12,565 of record QEAP01000332.1, on the reverse strand, counting down.
AACAGATATCTGTATTCCCAGACCGAGACTGACGCAATATCTTGCAACAGTCAACAAGCAGCTGAATGAGTAAGCTTTCTGCATGCATTCAAGTTGATGGCGATTAACAGAAGTAACACTGACAGCAAGGAACGCGTTGCTGCCGCGATGGAAAACAGCCACCTTGTCGAAGTAGTGAACCAGGTAATGCAGTGCCTCCGTCAAAGCGATCCTTGTTCTGATCACACATTCTCTGCGCAGTGTCTCGCGACAACGATCGACAAGATTGCTGCGTACTGACCACACTTGCATGAATTTAAGCCAATTAGCTCAGTCTCTCTTCTTGCACTCTGTCGTCAGCTGTTTCGGAATGGATGAAAAATGGGTCCGGTTCCTCAGAACCATTAATAACCACTTTGAATAAATTGAAGAAAAAACATTCTGGAAACGCGAAGACATCACTGCTCCAAAATGGTAAACAGCATCAGCCTCTTGCCCCGCGCTCTCTGACAGCATCGATACTGTTAAATTGTCGCAGGAATCAACGGGCCTTCGCCAGCGCTGCCCGAGCCTCAAAAGCGAGGTCACAACAGAAACACATACCCAAACTCCAGATTCAGACCGCTCCAACGCTTCTTCACCCACAAGCGACATATCCAACACGGACAGCGGTGTAATAACATCAAAGTCAAAGTACATTCAACGACGCAGCCACTCGAACCACAGACACGCTTCCAAGAAGGGAAAGTTCACGGAACGATCTTCGCAGCTGGACTTTGGAACGCTGGAGCGTGACAAGAATCCCATGTAACAAAAAAAAGCGAACCAGGAGCGATCCAAATTGGGTCGCATTTTTTTTTTTGGTGTAATTGGAATGAATTAACCCTAATTCCCCGCACAGGCGCGGTTTCTTTGTCCTGTTCTGGGTGTCGATGGGATGGTACACCATTTCCACTGCATGGGAGACGTTTGTACGCGTGGGAGTCCCCTTTGACATGTCGCTCGCATTCCAAATGACCGAACGCGGCGCCGAACTCGCGACCAGCGACTCGCTCATGATCCTCAGCTGTTTCATGGTCATTCCATTAGTTAAACTCGTACAATACAGAATTGTTCCAGTGAGCGCCGCGCCAGTCATGAATTGGATCTGGCTGGGTCTGTGGTTCTCGACAGTCGTTTCCTGGGCGCTTTTCAACAATTGGGGATGGACGCAATCCGGAGCATTTACTATCCACTGCATTGCCATGCTGATGAAGCAGGCATCGTACCTCATGTCCAACCTGGAATCAATTTGGAAGACTCAGGAACTTCCACACTTGCAAGCCGACATTGATTTGCTACGGGCAGAGCAAGAAGGAGATTCATCGCGGCACCAAGAGCAACTTGAATTGCTGCTCAGCGAACAAGCGCAATTTAAACTCGATCTGAAGGGCAAAGTCACGGGACTCGAGTTTCCTCGAAATTTGACGTTTTTCAATTTTGTAAACTACATGGCCTTTCCAACGCTCGTGTATGAAATCGAGTACCCCAGAACAAAGTCATTTCGGCCAATGTACTTTTTGGAAAAGGTTCTTGGGACGTTCGGCATCTTCTTTTTGCTTGTAAGCATTGTGTCTCACAACATCAATCCGGTTCTTGAAATGTCTGGGGAAATTGACTTTATCACTTCCATTATGAGGTGAGGATGCATCTGCTTGGAGGTGTTACGTCTAAACTGTTTAAATGGCAGACTCCTTGTCCCGTTCATGATTTGCTTCATTCTTCTGTTCCACATTATTTTTGACGTGAGTGCCATGGTCCAATTGTCTTCCTGATGGTGCTAAAAAAAAGTGAGGGTTATACAGTGTGTCTGCAACGCGTTTGCCGAACTCACTTATTTCGCGGACCGAGAGTTTTACGAAGACTGGTGGAACTCAACCAGCTTTGACGAATACGCACGCAAATGGAACAAACCCGTGCACGAATTCCTTCTGCGCCACGTGTACCTCGAAAGCATCAGCAGCTACAAACTATCACGCCAAAACGCCACACTCCTCACATTCTTTGTATCGAGCGTGTTTCACGAACTGGTGATGGCTTTGACGGGGAAGCGGTTGCGGCCGTGGTTGTTTCTGCTGCAAATGTTTCAGATCCCGTTGATTTATGCAGCGAGGATTCCGTGGGTGCGGAAACGAAAGACGCTTGGGAATGCATTCTTTTGGTTTGGAATGTTTGTCGGGCCACCATTGCTTGGTGCCATGTATGCAAGGGAGCATTACTTGCATCCCTGATTTAACCCTTGTGCATCTGTTGCTTTTTTTTTTCAAACCTTTCTCCTTTCGCCTGATACGAATTTGATAACTTACTTGACAATAAACGACCTCCTATAAATTAGAACTGCGTTGTACACTTGTCTGAGTTTGAAACTGAGTGATCAATTTAAAAGCACCAACTCAAAAGCGTGTCAGACAGAAAACAAGACAATTAAACGCGGCGAATGGACATTGCGTTGTTGTGGTTGACCCCCACTGCTTCGCAAGGGGCTGAAAACGCCTCCAGAAACAGCGGTAACTGTTCTTTATCCAAGTTAACCTCCATCCTTATTTGATTCCGAGTCTTTCACCAGGATCTTCCGCCCATCTCTTATGCAAACAGCTCTGCAGCAGCAGCTACCTCCCTCGAAGGCCTCCTCACCACTGCGCATCCTTCCCTCTTTGCGCTGTTGTTCAGGGCACACGGGCACACTTGACTTGGCTCGCCGAGCAAGAAAAACAAACCTTCCAGATGGGATCCTGCCACAATAGGTTATTTGATAATTTGGATACTTCTAATTGGGCGTTGTTGTTTCGAACATTGGAATGCGCGCCGACTGCTTTCATTCTGTGTTTGCGATTGTTTTTGTGACAATTCTCGTGTCATTACACATCCGCAAAATAATTTGTTTTGACAAACCGTTTTATTTTTCACTACGTGCAACATGCCTGACACGCTCTCGTACATGTTGTTTGAAACATGATGAACATAATCTATTGCATCTAAACATTAAAGAGACTTGGAACAGGATATCAGCCAATGAAAAATTTTTGTTGCTCCACTGTCAGTCTTCAGCTAAACTCAAGCAGGTCGATTTCAGGGTCGGAGTCAAATTCATATTCCCATTCGGACTCAGAGATGTCTCCGGTGAATGGAACCACTCCATGGTCCTTGTGACACTTATGGAATCCTTCTCGCACGACATATTCTATCTGAAAGTCTCGGTCCAAACACATTGTAATCTTGACGTCCCACTGCGACATGTCCAGTATTTCACTTTCAGAGAACTGATTTCCAACCAAATGCAAGTCTTTAAGGTGCTCCATGTTGTAGATTTCACCTGATGGGAGCTCTCCACTGAATTGATTGTTGGACATGTCCAGAGAGACAATGTTATGCAAGGCGCCCACGCCTGCAAGGGATCCAAACATGCTGCAACCGCTCATTTCCAGGGTGGACAAGTCTGTCAGGTTCCAAAGTTCAGAAGGTATTTCGCATGAGAAAGGGTTCGCACTGATGAACAACTCATCCAGGTTTGTGAGCTGACTGATGGATGTCGGAATAACACTGAAGCGGTTGTGGTCAGCATTTAAAATTGTCAGCTTGCGGGGATTGCCAAACACAGTTGGAACAGCACCCGTAAAACAGTTTCTGTTGATGAAAAGGTTCTCGAGGGAATTCAGGTTCGGCAATGGAGGAAATTCTCCAGTCAGTTGATTGTGGGATAGATCAAGATGTCGTAGCTCAGATAGTAGGTCTAATGAGCTCGGAAGTGTCCCCGTCAATGAATTGCTTGCCAAGCGCAGAGTCGTCAAGTTCTTTAATGCACCAAATACGTCCGGAATCTCGCCTATTAGTGTCTTTGTTTCCAGGATGATTTCCTCAACTGCAGTCAAGCAACCGATGGAAGTTGGGAGACTCATTGCGACTTGTTTATAGTTGACTGGATTATAGATGCCTGCGATGATGGTTTTGGCATGTGGGGCCATTGTGCGGGCGACAACAGTTTGGTATGGTGGAGGAACAACGAGCCAAAGCCCACCAATTCCGCGCTTGGACCCTTTTTGAAAATCTGATGTTCGCATATTGAGCACGGCGAATTGGGTGGTCAGCAGCAATTGGTTTATTGTCTTTGATAGCCGCCTGTACTTGAATACGGTTTGAACCGGAATCCAGGCAAAGATTTGGATGATTATTTCGAAAGGGAGGTCCCAAAGCTGGGTAAAGAACTGTTTCTTGTGGTGTTGTAGATGCAGTGCTTGGCTCGATAAATGCTGCTGAGCGCTGATTACGGACAGCTGAGTCTCTTTGGTGTTGGTGACTTCCGACTGCATTGTGGACATGGTTGCTTGCATCTTTTCGAGGGTGTGTGTTTGGAGGATGCCTGAGAGGGTTGCAGTGGTTGCCTCGAGTGACGGCGTGGGAAGCCTTGCTGAAGCAGTGTCTGGAGTGGCTGTGTTTGCATTGCTCTCTCGTTGGCGTTTCATTGGTGTTTTTTCTTTTGCAGGAAAAGGTTCAAACCCAAAATCAAACCATCATTCAAGCGTTCTTCCTTCATTAGGAAAAAGAGTATTCCAGTACTGCTTTTATTCAAAATACAAATGTCTTTGCGCCATTATCCATGTGAAAGCGTGACATCGGCAGCTTTACTGCAGGCATTCACTTGTCTGAAAGAACTCGATCTTCAAATTGCGACTTGCGAGCAAAATCGCAAAGAGAAGACTTGAATGATTTTTATTGTTCCGCTAAATCGTGAGTGGCTGATTCCGCTCACTGAACAGCTGAGAATTGCTGAATGAAGAGAAGGTAGCTCGACATTGCTGGTTATCAAGGCGGAAGTAGTTCCAGATGGCATTTTATAAATGCACCGAGGGTGTCGTATGGAAACTATCTTTAAAAACTCCGATCCCACACACACTCATCACCGTCAATGATCGCGTCCATCTATAAACGCAACCCATAAAATAGACGCGCAAACAGAAAAGAAAAGAGACCTGTAGCGAGCACCTGAACAAACAAATTAGGGATGCGGCAGTGCTTCCTGCTGCTCCGGACCTTAATAGGGAGCGCGGATGGGAATGCAGCCACTGGGTCCGGCTCCAGCAATGGCATCAAACATTGCTGGTCGTGTACCGTCGTTGCAGCCATTTAAAATATGGAAAGGACAGAGGGGGACTCACTCGCAAAACGCGTCAAAACAAACATCATCCCTCCCCCAGGTGCTGAAGCCCTCGTTGCTCTTCTTTTTGGTGCAGTTGCCTTGCTCGTGTCGTTTGCTGAAACAATGGCCATGCTCTTAACAGGTGCGGTTTCCTTTGCGTCTTTTGATGATGGGAGGGGACCTTGATGGCTCGATTTGTTTGCAGAGGTATGGGGGGTGGAGTGGTGGGTTTGATAAGTTGCAGGCGTATGTAGTGGTGGGGGTTTGATGGTTTGATAAGTGGTAGGACGGATGTGGAAGCGTTATTTTTTGTTTTTGGTGAAAGTATTTTGACGGCGGATATGCTCGCTTTTTATGCGAATTTGGACAGCAACTGCGCGTCAAGAAAAACGGACCAATCAGAAGCTGCGAATTGCATTTTGGACGGGCCAAGCACCCGCCAACAAACTACACCAAAAACAAGGGCACCAGCATCAACATCACCTTCATTCCCTGGGATGCAGCACCGCTTCAGGACGACCGAGTGTTGCTACTGAGGTGCGTAAGAAGCACGCTGCCATGGACGCGTCTGACGCCGGTGTGCTATGTTGGAATCTCGCGTGCATGGCAACCAACTCCGGATTGATGGGACCAGCCCCATGCCTGACATACAACTAACGCCCATTCAAAAAGGTGAGATTGACTGAGCATCATGTGTTCCGTACAGCCTAACCAGATTGTGTTCAGACATCGGCGAGAGAATCCTGGTGCAAGAAACACCCACCGCTCCCCCCGCGCGTTCCATCGTCGCAATGACAACATGGGCCTTCACGCATGGCAATTCAAGCGTTTCGAGTGTTCATTCGAGAGACATGCTGCTGTCGTATCATACAGTGTTTCGTGAAAAGGTGCGATTGTGCATTAAGCGCCTTGCACGTGCAAACATTGCCTCGAGTTGTCAATCCAGCTCAATTTCATTCTGCCGGCAGTATAAGAATGTCAAGCCATCGTTGTAAACCACGGAAAACGTCTGTTTGCGACTTGAGACAGTCTAACCACTCAACACCGTATTGGGCGCTGGGGTGCCTCACGCTATCCTTCGTCAGTACTGTAAGGAATGAAGGCTCCATAAGTTGTATACGATGGTAACCAGCGCGTATCTTTGCCGCTGAATATTCCCAAGTCTGAGTTGCACGCCCAGGAAGGAAAAACGAGGCTAGATGGCGGACCATGGATTAATCGCAGCGGAAAGAAGTGAATCCTTCTCGTCAACTCGATTCGCGTTGACCGAAACGGCAAAAGTCATAAATCGATGCGGCCTTGGGAACATTTTTCCGCGTGCCAAAGTCCATAACTGAAGAAATTCCGGCGCGACCGCGGCCATATAGATCCAAGATATCGTACGGGATGTAGTGATGCCTCGGTTTATCGGCGCCTGCGCGTGCCAACTTCCTTAACTGACCCTAGTTTCTCCAACAATACCACTCTGTGTTGAGACTGAGAATAAATTGCTGCTGCTACTGCACGTTTCGAGATGAATTTTAGCTTCTCGGAACGTGGTGGTTTTTCAAGATATGAGTTACCTTGCGAAGCACTGTAACAGGCCGTGCATCTGGTTGTCACAGCTTCGAGTTGAAGAACACAATCCGATGGAGTCATCGAGTAACGTTCCAGAATTTAGTTTCGGTTAAACGCGACGGGTCTTGTACGTTCAGAAGTAGGATGGTTGAGGGGCAGTTCATTTTGGCGAACAATGGCAGTGGGAGGACGAACGATGCTGATTCTCACGAATTTCGAGATTTTCAGTGTCACCTCTTTCATCAATGGTATGTGGTCGCGTTATTTGATAAACTAACTTAAGTTTATGTCTTTATTCAGCCAGACTATCCAGGCAGTCGACAGAAACGGCTTCTTTAATGCTGGTGCCACTTGCTCGGGATTCTTCTCTCCATCTACTTTTTCACGACGCGTTTTGAAGCATTTGCATGTTCGCATAGGCATCCCTCATTAACACATTTCCTTTTTAACATCGACGCACCAGTTTTTCTTCACATCATCATTTCTCCTTGCCGCACTTCGAATTGGTTGGAGTCAGTCCCAGCGACTATACAACAGCAACATCTTTGCTGGATTCGCGGTGATTACGCTTAAAATGACATCCTCACATCCCATCCTTCGCTGGGAATATTAAGCTGATGAACTGAGTAAACTGGATGTGTATGGGCGCGTGATGAGCAATTTTTCCGCCGTCAGCTGCTTCGTGGAACCATCTTTCTGTACCTCAATGAAGGAGGAGATGTCTTCCTGACTTTATCCGTTCCTGCTGTGTCTATGCTTCCGCGGTTTCGATTCATGTGCTGCTGTGGATACCGTCTGAGAAGGAAAGCTGGCCTTACCAAACCCAAACCAACGCAAATGCAGTTTGAACTGTGGCGCTCATCGCAGGTGGACGCGCCAAACTCTGCGAAAGTCGAAAGAAGAACCCGAACAAAAATACGATCAGAGCAAAGCTCGAACGATGCGATCGCAAAGTGCACGAGCATGAACAACGCTGGGATGAGGTAGTTTGCACGCAGCTGCTGCCTGGTCCAGCTGAGATGATTTTACATTTTAACGGCTGGTAAAATAAAACAAGTCAAGGGGAGATGGCAACGACTGTCTCGGCCAAACTGGCCCGCACGCATCCGCTCTCTCAGAAGCTGCAAAAGATTCTCTCGCAGGTACTTACTACAGAGAGCTTTCTATCGGTGCGCCGTCCAGGCCACTCATACAACCACACAACAGAATCTCGACAGCACCGAAACTCGAACAGCACTTGAATCTCTCGACGCATTCTACGAGGGAGAATCGGATCAGCTGGATCGAAAGGATTTGAAGGCACATTTAGATGCACGCGAAATGGATTCATACCGGCGCTTCCTTGGCGCATTTGATTCAGTGTTGGGGACACTGTCGGTATGTGCCATCAGAGGGTTGGAAGCATCAACGTTGCAATCTGATGTTCTCGTATTCAGGGTATCGAAGCGGATTTGGATGCAGTGAACACAACCTATGCCGAGATGGAGGGAACACTGAGGACCGCGAAGGAAGACTCTGCCGCTTTGCTGGCGCAGACAAGGGAGCTGAAGTCGCTCAGGTGAATTCTGCGCATCTAATGCATGAATGTTTCGATGTTGACATGGGACCGAACCAGGGCAAAGGCAATTGAGAAAAAGGACATAACGAACAAGTTCTTGACCCGCTTCACTCCTTCCGAGAAGGAGCTGGCAATCCTCACAAATCCATCGACTGGAATCTCGGACGAATTCTTTGCTGCATTCGCAAACTTGACCAAAATCAACGACGAATGCAACGCGTTTTTGATGAACGATAATCAAAAAGCGGGGTTTGTTTTCTCTGTTCATTCCAAGTGCGCAGCGCTGGAAGGGTGCTGCATTACTGAACGAGTCTTAACGCATCAGAAACGATATCATCGAATCCATTGCCATCGCTCAAGAAAAAGCGTACAACAAGCTTGTTTCCTGGATCCAAATCAACCAAATGCCACAAAATATGCGGCGAGAAACACCCGAATTGTCCCCTGTGCTTAGAAAAGCCATGGCTGCTCTGAAATCTCGTCCCACACTTTTCCAGTGAGCGAACCATTTGTGTGTTTTAATATGCCGCCAAGCTTAATGCATGATATTTTTTCACTTTCAGAACTTGTTTAGATGAAATATGCCAAATTCGACAGGAAATCATTGTTCAGAGCTTCATGGACGCCTTGACACGAGGAGGCCCAAATGGTATGCCAAGACCCATCGAACTCCACGCGCATGATCCAGTCCGATACGTTGGAGACATGCTCGCATGGTTGCATCAAGCATCTGTCGGTGAACGCGAATTGGTGGAAGGGTTGCTTTTTGGCGATGGTGAGAAAATCACATTCAACTTCTTGTGCGTATTCAAGTTAACATGGTCCATCTTAAAGCAATGCTCAGCGAATCTCTCTCGGCGGACGACGTGTTTTCTACCCTCAACTTGGGCGTCCAGCGTCATCAGCAGCCAGACTCGATGTATGAAATTCTGGGAAGATGCACTGATCGAACTTGTCGCCCGCTGAAGGTTCCGGAAAACATTCACACATCCATTGCATAGTTTTAAATATTCAGATAACGCGTCTTTTTTACACACCAGGCCCGTGTGGATGAAGTCCTTGCCTCACACCCTGGTGCCACACTCGCTTACAAACTGGCAAACACGATCCAGTTTTACAATCAAACAATCTCACGCGTGATTGGTCCTGCGACAGCATTATGCGAAACTCTCAAAGACTGCCATTCAAAAGCGCTCAAAGTGTTTTTCGATGCCCTCGAAACTCAGGGAATCCGAATCGGCGCTTTTGTGCAAAAACCGGGCAGGGATTTGGCGCCACCGCCTATCGTGAAGGAAGCTATTATGCAACTGGTGAAGTGCCTTTTTTTATACATCAAGTTCTTTTGATGCAGTCACTGAACAAGAGTTCATTTTTTTTTTTTTGCAGCGAGAACTCATGGCATCCCATGAATCCAGCATGCTCGTTCAACCGAACTCATCCGAAAAATCAGTCGAAGACAGCTTCGATCCAATCCTCTCAGCTTCGTTGGACCCGCTCCTAGCAATGTGTATAAAGGGCGCAACCTCCCTGCCGCGTTTCGAAAATGCCGTCTACATTTGCAACTGCCTGCATTACATCCAAAGCCCGCTTTCTCTCTATGAATTTGCAAGCGCGCGCTGCGACGCGATTCTAACTCAGATCGAGACTCAGCTTGGAGTTCTCATTGGCGAGCTGTATTCTGTCGTATTACAGCAGAGTGGGCTTGCCCCGCTGATTGAAGCCGTCGATGAAAATCTTGGAAAGGTGAATTGTTTTTTTGATGTTTTGTTTTTTCACATAGCATTTGATTGAACGAATCAATTCTGTTGGGGAAACAGATGCCACTCGCCCATGTCCCATTACTCGACCCGCGTACCATCTCAACGACCATGTCAAGCATGGACGTGTACCTTTGCACTGCTGGGTTTGATGCTCAAACACGGCTTAGCGGGCTTTTATCATCAAACCATCAAGAACGCGCGTTGGAGGGCGCCTTTGCTGCATTCATGGCTGCGTATCAGCGGTTCCATGCTGCAGTTATGGACCCAGCAAATAAGTTTGAGTTTCCAGCTTCCATTTTGAGACCGGTGGAAGAAATTCGAACGTTGCTGGTTGTCTGAACAAAACAGGACCTTGTCCAACAAAATAAACTGAATATCCAACAGAAATGTTCTGTTCTCCTCAGGTGTTTTCAGACTGTACGATCGGTGGAGGGGTTTGTATAAGCTACATTTGATAGATGGTACAACTGCCGATATGGAGTCAGGATCATAAAGCTGGAAAACTATTCAGAGTATTGGATATATTTTTATTCCGGTGCAACTTCTTACTTTTCACGAGGCTACTTTGGCTTCTTGTAGATTCTCTCCGCCTTGCCCTCAAACTTTGCAGCGTGGCGGGCAGCCGTAAACAAGTAGTCACTCAACCTAAACATCACATCAGCAAGCCTGTCCCTCAAAAAAACACAAGAAAAAAATCGAAGCATTGCTCACCGGTTAATATACTTGCCCACACTCGCATCCGCCATATTCTCCGCAATCAACGGAACAACCTTCCTCTCCGCAGACCGACAAATATTCCTTGCCACATGCAACGTGGACGCAGCACGCCCACCACTGGGAAGAATGAAATTCTTGAGGGGTTCAAGAGACTTGTCCAGTTCATCGATCCAGTCTTCCAGTTCGTTTGTAAGGGATCCGTCGACATCGAATTCGGTTCGTGTGAGTTTGAATTGGGATGCGGAGCCGCGTGGGGTTGCTACGTTTGCGCCAACGTCGAGGAGGATGCATTGGATCTAAGATTTGAATAGTTTTGTGTGGTGTGATGGTGGGTTGATCAGCAAAAAATCGATCGAGCCCCGTGTTTTTCGGGATCGCACCTTTTCCAAGTTTTCTTCGAGACCGTTGTTGGCTTCTTCGCAGAATTCACGGGCAAGACTAACATGAAAAGACAAGTGGGGCGCGCCCTTTTTGTAAGCATTGAATTGCAAAGTTTGTTGCAATGTCCTCACCCCAAGTACGATGACAGCTCGTCCACGGTGCCAAGCGCCTCAAAAATGGCATCATCTTTCGCACGCCTCTCACCCGTGTACAGGGCAGAAGTACCTTATGGAAACAACAACAACAGTGTCAGCTCATACAAGAAATGGGAGTCCGCCCTGGCCCCAACAAAAAAACCACACTCACCCTTATCCCCGGTCCTTGTGTAGATTTTGAATCTTCGTTGATCCTCGGAAGTCATTGCACGCAATAGTAGATGGGTTCTTGGTTCAAGTTGTGGAGCGGCAATTCGAGCTGCGTTGAATAGACGCTGATTTCTGGAAACTGTTTGACGAAGCCGCCACATGCGAGGGGATTTTTTAAATGTGATTTTATATTGCCCCTCCCCCCAAAAAAGAGGACGGGCTATTTCCCCCACACATCCAACAGCGACACATAAAAACAGCGCGCACAAGTTCATTTATTTTCCCTTGCATCACACGTATAGCAGAACACCGGAATCGAAATGCCGAACAGCAGAAAAGCGTTTTTTTTTTTCCTTTACTTGGGGTCCGAGGGTCCAATCATTTGCTCAGGGCGAACGTACTTGTCAAAGTCCTCAGGAGACAGCAGTCCAAGACCAACGGTAGCTTCCTTCAATGAGGTTCCTTCTTTGTGAGCTTTCTTGGCAGCCTTGGCAGCGTCTGTTTCGAGCAAAAAAAGTGGGGGGTTTGAGAGTTTGATCAAAAGCAGTTTGTATCGAAAAGGAAAAGGAAAAAATCACTCAACTGTCGTAACCAATGTATGGGTTCAAGGCAGTCACAAGCATGAGGGATTCGTTCATAATAGCAGCAATCTTCTTTTCGTTGGCTTGAATTCCAACGACACAGTTGTCAGTGAACGAGACGGAGGCATCCGCCAAAAGACGGACAGATTGGAGCAAGTTGCGGATCATGACTGGCTTGAAAACGTTGAGCTATTATGGAATAAAAAACCCGTTGTTTAGTATGAGGCCAATGAAAATCAAATTGAAACGCGTCCAAAAATAAAAAAAAAAAATAAAAAAAAAAATAAAAAAAATTGTTCACCTCAAAATGTCCCTGAGCTCCAGCGACAGAGATGGCAGTGTGGTTTCCAATAACTTGGGCACAGACCATGGTCATGGCCTCGCACTGTGTTGGGTTCACCTTTCCGGGCATGATGGAAGATCCAGGCTCGTTCTCGGGCAAGCTGAGTTCTCCCAAACCGCAACGTGGACCAGAGCCTAACAAGGTTCCAAAAAACGAATCAATCAGAAAAAAAAAAAAACACTGTTTTTAAAAAAAAAAAAGTGGAAAATAC
>QEAP01000331.1:286-28772 GCA_006535975.1 Chytriomyces confervae | reverse complement strand
GCGATGTTGGGTCTGAGGGGTCAGCATTCAGGAAGATGGCAGCGTTGAGGTAGTTGGCAATTAGGCATACGAGGTTTGAGGATGTGAAGGGTGGTCGACCAGCGAGAGCGGTTGTGTTTGCTGTGGGCTTGATTGGGGCACTCCAGTCTGATTCTGAGGCACCAAGGGTGAGGTCCCCGATGAAGGAGCCAAAGACGTGCAAGTTCTTGTCTGAGTCGAACATTGCGCATCCGCTCAGCGGGGCGGGCTGCTGTGCAAGGACGGAGGCCACAAGGGCGAAGGCAGTTACGACCAGCCGCATTTATGATCGGAAATGGCGGTATTAATTTGACAAGCTCCTGTTTTGTTCATCTTATTTACTTTATGCAACCAGCACTGGCGGCTTCCCAACCAGCACGAGAAGGTCGTGGTACTCGCGTGTGTATCTCCCGTCCTTGTCGCGGACAGTTATCCGTCGCACGCCGTACTCCTCTCTGCTGACCCCATCCCATGCAAAGTCCTTCACTCGCTTCTCGCTGCCATCATGAGGTACTGTCTCCCCGTCACTTTCTTGCTGTTCTTTGCTCACTGATTCCCACCCGCAAACAAAAATCACGAAAAGAGGGTCCTTCTTGCCGTCCACGCCGTAAAAGTCCACCCTCTCCAAGATGCGCATTTGTGCAAGACTCCAAATCGCTTCCTCACTTCGCTTAACTTCAATCGCGGTTTGAACAAATACAAATCTGGCGTCCGAAGTCCGTCGCAGACATTGCCGCGCAGCCAAGCAGTACGTTTCCACTCCTCCTCTCATTTCAAACGAACAGTACCCACGACCTTGGACAGTGGGAACAACGCCGTTGGGCACGGGAAAGTACGGTGGAGTTCCCGTCACCAAGTCAAAGGATTGGAACTCTGTCTCGGCATTCAGCAGACCGGACTCATTGGAGGCCAGTTCCCGAAGATCGCCGTGTCGCACTTCAGAAACGAGAGAGGGTTCTTTCATGTTGATTGAAATGGTTTTTCGGGCGAGTTCAACGTGTTTCAGTTGTGCTTCAATCCCAACGCTTTTCAGCAGCGAGTCATCAAAGTACCACCGAACAAACGACAGAACGGATCCTAAGCCGCAGCCAATATCAATGTGGGACTGAGGCCGTGGTAGGTTGCCACGCGTGGTGTACAGCTGAATCGCGATTGCGGCAGTACTGAGATCATCCGTGGTGTATCGATGGCCCTGTACCAATTGGAAAATGACCCAGGATCCGCATAGAGCTGTGACCATTTCGCCGTCCGCGAGAAGAGCGCCAGCTTGGTCAATCGAGGCTGCGGCAGCAGGGCCAGGAGGTGCCCATGTCTGACTAGGATTGAAGGGACGTACAAAGCCTCGTCGAAGTACTCGAGATGGAAGCGGCTTTGTGGTATCGTTTAGTGGTGCTGCTGCCTTGGAGCCTGAGGCTGCGACGCATACGCCGCAAGGAATAGCATGGAGAGTTTTCTTTGTGCGCTTAAGCTTGACGCCGGATCCTTTGCATTTCCAGCACAGTGCTGTGGTTGCATCTGAAGAGTAAGGATTGCTGCTCATACGGATTGGAGGTTGATAAAAAAAACTTGAAAAAGAAATGGAACGCCGAGAAAGCGAGATGGACCCTCTCCTGCCACCGGCGCAAGCAGCAAGCACTGCGCCGAGCGTGAGAGCATCTTCTCGCCAACCCGTGCTTCGCCGCATAAGTCGAAGGAACTCTGCCGTGTCGCCTGTTCGAACGTGACTGTTCTTCAGACATCATCTCTCCATCACACTAACACCCCCAATACAGTCGTGCGCCGAATGTGGAGAGAATGCCCCGCAGAAAGCGCTCGCTTAAGCCAGGGGCTCGTGGTGACTCATGGCTGCCCTTATTCGCTCTGGTTAGTGCCTTTCACTGCTTCAACATTTGCGCCTGAATCAACTCTGCTTTTTGTCCACCAAAAACAGACTCTTGTGCTCATCTTCTCTTGTGCACTCTACGTCACAGTAAACCACCACGCATCCCCGATCTCAGACCGCGTCACGCCTGCCCCAGGTGTTCGCGTTTCTCTACTCACTCGAGGTTTAAATGGAGCTCGAAGCGTCGTTTATTGCCATTGCTCCACCTCGAGTCCGCATGAAGCATATCGCAGCAGCAGCAACAATACCCCAATTCCTATCATGGCCCCACCTTCTTCAGACTCGAAATCGCATCTACTCGTTCTCGCACGGCATTTGAGGATGATCATCAAAGTAGATGCCGCTGGGAACCGGACCCCGGTCCTCGATTGGACGGGGCTTGGTCTGAATCATGCCATGGTCCTCGCACGCGACCCGCAAAACAAGCAAGACATGTATCTCATTGCGTCGAGTGCAGATGCTGTCTATGCGTGGCGGTATAATTGCAGTGCCGACTATAAATCTGCGAAATTGGATGTGGACATGCACCAGGTTCTTATTTCGAATATCAATGGCGCAAGTGGGGGCAAACATGGGCATAAAACGCGATCTCTGGAGTTTGATTCGGAAACTGGGCATTTGTATGTTTCCATTGGTAGCGTGTCGAATGTGGACGCGGATTCCAGTGCTGCCCAAATTCGTCGATTCAACATTTTTGCCAAGTCATATAGTCAAAGGCAGAAACTGACTAAAAAGAGTCCTCGCTCCAAGATCAAACTATCCCGAGCCCCTTGGTCCCTTGTCATCCCAGACGACAACCAAATTCGACTTGGGATCAAGAATGGAGATGCCAATGAAGATGATGAGGACGCAGAAACAGACGACGAGGAAGACGAATTTAATGGACCCGAGTTGCCAGTGCCGGAGGGAGGCTTTGATTTTGTCAAAGATGGTGAATTATGGGCTGATGGAATACGAAATTCTGTTGCTCAAACTTGGGATGCTCGTGGGCGGCTTTGGGAAGCGAATCATGGACCTGAAGACTTGCTTCGGTCAGATTTTGGGGTGCACCAGTCTGGACATGAAGGTCATGGTGCACAGCCTCTGAGGACGCTGGAAGCTTTGTCTGACGATAACCCTGCAGAGGAAATCAATTTGTTGGCAAATGCAAAAACGTTTTATGGCTATCCGTTCTGCTTTACTGCGGGAAATGTTACCGAATCGTTCGAAATTGACCCGTTGCGCGGAAGTCAATGGGCATGGCAGGCCAACCAGCAGTACAAGGATTCATGGTGCAAAAATGTCTCCAATAATCAACGTGAGTGGAGCTGTGCTTGGCCTTGCATTGAGCTGCTGATAAACGTTGTAAAAAAAAATTGTAGCGCCGGCAGCACACCTTCCTGCACAATCTTCTCCGATTTCCATGACATTTTTGAAAAAGGAGGACGGGTGTGGGAAAATGAAGGGCGTATCTTTTCCTTGCGATCTGGTTGGAAATCTCATTGTCGCTCTGCATGGCTCTCGAAGTAATATGTCCTTTTGAAATTGTATTTTATTGCTGTTGCTGATTTACCCGCTGTCTTCAAATTTAGATCGAGATGTACCAACCGGATACAGCGTGGTGATGATTCCGTTTGAAAATGGGCTACCGCAAAGAAGTAAGTCTGGCCAACTCAACAGCATTATCACGCTAGCGCATGCAAGCGGCGTCGAGAAGTACTGCCGAGGAGTGAACGGGGCAGTCAATTGTTTTAAACCCACGGGTGTGACAGTGTTTAAAGAGCGTGGAACAATATTTGTGGTCAGCGATGTCACTGGAGAGCTCGTGGAGCTTTCTTTTGATTCGAACTACAACATTCCGAGGGAATAAAAAAACTCTCATGAAGTACAGTACATTATTTATTTGCTGCAATACGAGAACTCTAAAGCTCCTTCTCCTCATTCAAGTCACCAAACCGGAAAGTATCCTCGCTCACAACGCCAGCTTCCCAGCGCGAGTGGATCAAATGCCCGACATCCTCCCCCGCCGCTCCCGCAGCAACAATCAGCGGTGCAAAATGTTCTGGAGTAGGATGCGCAGTTCTGTAGCTGGGAAGTTTAACCAGTTTCAACACCTCTTCCTTTCTGCTTTGTCCACGAAACTCCAACACAGCGCGTTCTGACGCCGTAACAAATTCTTCAGCCCATGGTTCTTTAGTCTCTGAAACTGTGCGGCCCATGGACGTTTGCTGCATTTTGGACATCATGAGGCGTAAATTGTGGAGAAGGAATCCGGCACCGGCGATCATGACGCCCTTCTCGCGTAGAGGCTGAAGCGCTTCACCCATGCGGTAGTAATCGGCGGCATTGTTTGTGATGGGTAGAGAAAGTTGGACGATGGGGAGCTCTTGATTTGGGAACCTGTGCGGGATGTTTTTAAAGTTTTGAGTGTGCAGCTTGCTGACGTTATTTCTTCAAGACTTACATGTAGATCAGAGGTGTAAAGACGCCGTGATCCAGCCCTCTTTCCTTCTCCTCCGCGACTTGAAAGCCGGCAGCCTTCAGCAACTGAATCGTCTCTTGAGCAACTTTAGGGTCCCCACGAGCGGGGTACTTGATGTCGTAAAAGTTGGAAGGGAAGTTGTAATAATCGTAGAGGAGATTATGCTTGGGTGCTGTTGTGACGCGTAAGGCGGGTTCGGTCTCCCAGTGAGCACTGATGATGAGTAGTGTGGACGGTTTGTTGGATGAGTTGAGGATCTGTGGGCCTAGGACTGTCTTGAGGTAGACTGGGGCTGGTTCGTGGGGTTTGACGAGCCACATTGGCGAGCCGTGGGCGATAAAGTAGCAAGGTTGGCGCATTTGGAAGGAAGGCTTGGCTGTGAAAATTCCGTGTTCAATGCTTCTTTGCGGGTGGCATTCTTTTTCTTAAGTACGACTGTCACATTTCAAATGCATTTCAAATGGGCCCAGTCACAACGCGTCACCAACTCAAGCATGAACAATCCACGATTTTATTAACCGCGTTTACTCAAACTTGATTCCCTGGGCCAAAGGCAAGGCGCCGCTGTAGTTGATGGTCGCAGTCTGTCGTCTGCAGTATTGCTTCCAAGAGTCACTTCCAGACTCACGGCCACCTCCAGTCTCCTTCTCTCCACCGAAAGCCCCTCCGATTTCAGCACCGTTAGTTGGAATGTTCACGTTAACAATACCACAGTCGCTTCCAGCAGGTCTGATTGAGAAGAGGGAAGAATCGTAAGAACGAGCAAACACGAATTACAATCCAACGAGATTTCTCACCCAGTCCATTTGAACACGTTAGAAATGTTGGATGTAAACAAACTGCTGCTCAGACCTTGACGAACAGAGTTGTTGAACTTGATTCCCTCTTCCAAGTTCTGCGAGTGGGCCCACATTAACGTCGCATCGAAGTATTTGTGGAAAAACATGCAGTAGTTACCTTAATTTTGCTAACATGCAGAATTGGGACAAAGACTTCATGCTGAGCCACAGGTGCATCCGCAGGCACACTTGTGATGGTGGGCTCCACAAAGTTTCCTGGTCCTGGAATAACCTTTCCACCGACAAGAACCTTGCCGCCTTGCTGCTTGACAGCCTCAATTGCCTTGACGTAGTGCTCAACGGCGGTCTTGGTGTGCAATGGACCGCACAGAATACCCTCTGCAATTTCAAAGAATGTTCAGCGCGACATTGATAAAACTGCAGGACCCCCTTTGCTTCTGACCTTGAAGAGGGTCACCAATCTTGACTTGAGCGTACGCCTTCACCAGTCTTTCCACGAATTCATCGTGAATCTTTTCGTGCAAGAACAGACGACGGGTGGTCGTGCATCTTTGACCGGCAGTTCCAACAGCTGCAAACAAGCAAGCGCGAACAGCCAACTCAATATCTGCGTCATCGTTCACAATGATGGCATTGTTTCCACCGAGTTCCAGAAGGAGCTTTCCGAATCGGTTCTGAACAATTGTACCGACAGTTCTTCCGACCTGTAATACGACAGTGTTGGGTATTCACGTCAGCTTTTGAAGAAGAGAAAGGTGTGTAAAAAGCAAGTTTTACCTCCGTGGATCCAGTGAAAGAGACCAAATCAACAGACTGGCTGCGAGCCATGTATTCTCCTACATCAGCTCCTCCACAGACAAGGGAGTGGAGCGATCCGGACAGCTTGTTTTCGTCCAAAACTTTGTGGATGATTTTTGTAATGGCAACAGCCGTCAATGGAGTGGATGGGGCGGGTTTCCAAACAGTGGCGTTTCCAGTGATCATGGCCAGGGCCACGTTCCATCCAGCAACGGCCGCGGGGAAGTTGACTGAGAAGGTGAAAAATAACCGTGGCTTGGGATTAGGTAAGATTCATAACATGGCGAAAGACTGTTCTTACATGCAGAAATGACACCGACAAGACCAAGAGGGTGGTATTGCTCCATCATAAAGTGACCAGGTCTCTCGGATGGGATGACCGATCCATTGATTGCCCGGGACAGACCCGTTGCAAAGTCGCAAATATCAACGTACTCTTGGATTTCTCCCACACCCTCCGCGTAGATTTTACCGACTTCGAGGGACACGAGGGATCCCAAGGCGTGAGAGTGGCGTGCGAGACGCTCGCGGATTTGGCGGACAACTTCTCCTCTTTTTGGAGCGGGCTGTCGTGCGAACAGGGCAAACGGGTAAGCATTTCTGATGTTATACTACAAGTTTGATAATACCATCAGACGGAATTCCGCTTGGGCAGCACGCGCATTTTCAATGGCGGTTTGCAGTTGTGCTGGGGTTCCGCAGCTGACTGAGGCAATGGACTCGTTCGTGACTGGCGAGACGGACTGAGAGGGAAGAGCATGTCAGTTTCAAATAGTCCATAACAAGACAGAGGCCAGCATCAACAACTCACGGTCTGGACAGCTCCGAGACCGTCCTTCCACTTCCCATCGAAAACACCTTGGTTCATGCCGTCGACAATGCCGAGTTCGCTCAGGATGGCCTTGTGGGATGCGTATGCCTTGTTGCTGTAGCCGCGAGTAGCGCTGCGGAGGGAGCGAGATGCTAGGGCACGTGTGGAGAACATGTCGACCTTTCGTTTTTTTTGGTAAAATCGTGATCAAAGAGAAGCAGAAAAAAGGGGGTCAGGGGTCTTTGAGCTTCCCGGTTTCTTCCGCGCGAGTTTAGTTTACACTTCAAGTAAATATTTATCATAAAAGCGAAAGCAAAGTAAATATGTCTGAAAGGCAGCTGTCGCGTCTGACAAAGAAGGAGCTCGTTGCTCTGGCTGATGCACGCGGACTCTGCATCAGCGCGTCGCTGAAGGTACGTCCCATGCTCGCGTCATGCGCATGTCGCTGACTGGATTCCAGAAAGAGGCATTTGTGGCGGCCCTTGCGCAGGCAGAGACAGAAAGCCTGTCTGAGGTAACATCCCGTGCGGAGATGCTGGAGGGCATGAGCAAGGTCGATCTTGTGCGCATGGCGAAGGAGAAGGGCCTCAAAACTACCGGCAAGGTTTGTGCTTCCCTTTTGTTTTCTTCACAGGGAAGCGCTCAATGCCATGAGCAGAAATCAGATCTCGTCAAAAGCATTATTGAGGACGAACAAACTGCTCGTTCCGGTGTATGGCCATTGGAAAACCAGCCGACAGAATCAAGCGATGTTGCTCTCGCCGCCGAGGCAGCGGATCTTGTTCAAAAACTGAATTTACACAGTTCGGACAAAGTTTCTTACGAGCAAGTGTCCGAAGCACGGCAGCAATTGTTTTGTTCAATCCATCGACAAGTGTTTGATTCAGATGGGTTGATGCCGGGTCGCGTCGCGCTCAGAACTGGAATCATTGTCATTTGCGATTTGATCACGAAAAAGGAACACCAGCTCAAAATTGCCATAGATGAAGCAAACGGAGGTCTTCCTTCTACGGACTTCCAGGATAATGTTGTCTGTCGCTCATGCATTGACAGAAACCGAGCCATGCATCTATTCCATTTCCGCAAGTTACGTGTCTCACTTTGAATGTGGCAGTAACTCTCCTTACTTACGCATTGCTTTTTTGCAGACATGATACCAATCCCATTTCCACTGTCCATCCAAGCTTGGCTCCTAAAACTGTCGAGAATATGTTCAAGTTTGACTTTTCCTCAACAGCTGCAAATGTCGATGCAACCCCCAAACCTTCCACATTGACTGTTTCAGACCACAAATCCATTTTATCTCGGCCAAATCCACCCGAAGAAGAGCAGTTTTATTCTCCCGAGCCATCGGCACCCAGCAGCGACTGCGAGAATGACGAATTCGCATTGGATGAGCACAGCTACATCAGCAATGCTGCGGACAATATGCTAGCTCTCCTTGACGAATTTGATGCTTTGGAAAAGAAAACGACTTTAGCCAAACCGGTACCTGCAACTGCAACTGCCAGTGCCGCCACCGTCAAAAAGAATCTCCGATCAACATCACCCCCTCCTACAAGCAAAGCATCTCCGTTACATCCAAAACCCGTCAACAAACTGCTGCAAAGCCCTCAAATTCTGCGGCGACAATCGATTCAGAAGCCACTTTTGGTGAATCTTGCGCATCGCCGCTTGTCGGCCAAAGTGCGTGATCAGGCTGTCCTGGCACAGCAAGCGGCGCGAACAAAAAAAATAGCAGCTTCTCGGCAGCAAATTCAGGTCTCCCTCAATGACAGCCTCTGTGACGATGATGAAGAAAGCGATGATGACACCAATGCCAACGAATCCGAGACCAACGTTTCCACAAGTAACGGTAGCGAAACAAGTGGCAGTGTTGGCAGTAAGCAGCGGCTTCCTTCGACACAGCGCATGCAAAGGCGCGACAGTTTAGGCTCAAATACAAGCTTCTCCAGCACGGGAAGTCGCAGCCAAAGTCTCAAACTACCTGCATCCCGGGAAGAGCGCAAAGCTCGCGGCGAAGTTCTGTGGAAGGCGCCTGTCCAGCGCCAGCCTACCGTGCAAGGAGATCCGGCAATCAAGTACGTGCCAGTGGAGGATAAGAAAATTGCGCAGACTGTGGAAGCGATTTTGGGGACGACTGCACCGGGAAGTGAGGAGGAGTGGAAACTGATTACGGGATCTGGGAAACGTGGTTTGCAACGGAGTCCGTGATTTCTGGGGGTCGTGTATGTTTATGATGCAATGAAATGTACTTGTTTGATTTACTTTCGCTGTGTAAGAGTGAGTTGCGTTGCTGTGTGGAAGGAAGGAGAAGGATCCACAAGAAACCATCTGATTCCTTTCGTTTTTGTTTGTCAAAAAATGGGCTGAACAACAGAAATCTCAACTCAAATCATGAGCGCCGTCGACGAAAAAACGGGCACATTCGCTTCTCGGCCTGTGACCTCCTCGGATCTGCTGCAGTGGGCCGTCATCAACAATGCCACAAAGAAGGAAGATGCGCCGCATCAGGCGAACCCAGTCAAGCACGAACCTATTGTAACCTGCCTCGTTTCATTGAACACACGGCATTCATGAGCTGATGATTGATTTGTAATAGGATCCAAAGTGGGTTGATGTTATCCTGGGAAAGTCGGACTCTGTCCGGATGAAGGGTGATGATCCATCTTTGTCTGCTTGCAAAGTCACCCAATCTCACTCTTGTTCTTCCCAACATCAGAATGCGTTGAAATCCTGCAGGACAAAACAAAAGGTCTGGACGAAAAGCTGGCAGCGTTTGATGAGCTCGAAATGGTGAGCGAGACACTATGCGCCAAACCGCAGGGCTTTTCGGGTCACTTAACATCCAACTTGCACAGCTTGTTGAATCACTTGACAATGCCAACGATATGCGGAATCTGGGGCTGTGGAAGCCTATCCTCACCATCTTGAAGGAAGATCCAGAGGCTGAGATGAGAGCGTTTGCAGCTTGGGTATTGGGAACCTGTGTCCAAAACAACCCACCTGCTCAAAAAGATGTATGATGCTACTTTTTTTTTCTCTTCCCCGATACATTGTTTGAAAGCGAAAACATTCCCCCGTCATGGCTGAATTTTGCTCCGTCTCTTTCCAGTTTCTTGCTGCCGATGGGCTCCCGATTCTCCTCGATGCTCTTTCAAAGGACAAGGACTCTGAAGTAGTAGCCAAATGTATGACATGCTTGTCTGGGTTGGTGCGCCAGAATCCAAGCGTATATGACCAGTTAGCGATCGTTGCTGGTGACGGATCAAAGATGGGATTGAAACCTGTGCTCAACATTTTGACCAAATCTGCGACGGCGACGCTTTTGAAGGCGCAGAAACGGGCCGTGTTCTTTTTTGATGGGTTAATTGGCGGAACGAGTGGAGAGGAAGATGTGGTTGTGGCAAAAGCCGTGGAGGATGCTCAGGCTCAAGATTGGGCGACCCAGATTGGCGGTCTCCTGGATTCGAATTCAAGTGTGGATAAGGATCTGTTTGAAAAGGTGATGACTGCGAGGTGTTTTTTTACTTATGCTTTGTTGCACTGACAACGGTGTTCCTGTTTCAGTGCATGTCGCTGCTTGTGCATCTGGCTGACAAGAAGGCGATTTCTTCTGTCACTTTAAAAGCGCTGAAAAATACAGTTCCAGCGCTGACGAAACAGTTTGGCGAAGGGGAAGAAGAGTTGGATGCGGAACTGGCTGCTGCTTTCAAAAGGGTCTTTGTTTGATTGCGCATAAATACACACCCACACACACATTTCCAAAATTCACGCTTGCCGCCGTCTGTACACTTTTATATCTGTGCTATCAGATAATGTCATGTCTCGGTATTCTTCCAGCGAGCTGCCGCTGTACTCGACGGACCATAACACTGAAATCACTGTTTTGCCCTGCTCAATCAGACCACGCAGGAAGGGTATCATTTTACCGAGACCCTCCATGAGGAGAAACACTGTAATAATGTCAGCATCTCTGGCAAGGGTTTCGACTGAGGTCGCATCCAATCCGGCTGCCTTAAACAGCGCCAAATCTGCAGCATCACTAAACACCTCCATCGTGACAACGTTCCCTCGGACAAACAGAACCTCTTTTGATGCACCGAGGTCTAATGCTTTCTGAACCGATTCAGCCACGAGTTCTGCATCCAGATCAACACCCACAAATGGACCGCCCACAATCCCTTCAAGGCAACCTCCGTCTTTACACGCAGCGTTGATTGCAAATAGAATGTCTCCCTTCCCAGATCCGAGATCTAGGAAGCCCTTGGAAGTGGTGCCGTTCATTGCATGGAGTGCCTGCAGCACTCGCACAAGAGCTTCAAGTGCGTTGGGAGGTGTTGCGAGAAACGGGGACACGAAGCCGTCTTGCCACCGGTAACTAATGACACGGCTTTTCTTTGGGATGATGAAGGATCCGTCTTCAGCCATTTCGAGTTCCTTGAATTCGGTGTCCATGTGTGTTTTTTTTTTTTTTTGTTGGATCGTGGATTCAAAAAAAGTATAATTCAGATTGACAGAGGATGTTTATTCCGTCGCCGCTCTGCTGCAGTGGATCGATCGACGCGGGGACCCCGACGGGCCGCGTAGAAGTGATTGGAGATATGGAGTGCTACGTGAGAGAGCCGGATGCGGGAGTGGTTGTTACTGGTGCTGTTGTTGTCTGCACGGACGTGTTTGGATTCAAGGTTGTTGCTTTTTTATAACTGGCGGTTTTTTTTTCTCTCCCCCCGCTGTTTACTTAGCCATCCCCTTCGTTTTCTTTTGTGTGAAAATAACCCCAGGTTCCAAATGTGCGACTCATTGCTGACGTGTTTGCTGCAAACGGATTCGTGGCCGTTGTGCCGGACTATCTCCAACGCGCGGCTGTCCGAGCAGAGCTTTTGGATGCTGAGTGTATCGTGCATGATCGTGAAGCGACAATATGGCAACGGGTTTGTTTAAAACGATCCAAAAATGAGTTTTGACACGCGATTTAAACTCAAAATATTCATTTTTCTGTGTGTGTGTTTAGTTTCAAGCTGCAATGTTGATTCTCTGGTGCATGCCGTCTCTCCTTCTTCTCATGTTCATGCGTCCACAACTTGCCACCGCCAAACGCGTCAACACCCTCGCCAACCAAGTCCGCACCAGATGGGGCGTCACGCACGTGGGTCTACAAGGATACTGTTACGGCGGCGGAGTTGGGATCCTGTTGAGCCAGCAGCAAGACTGTCACTTGGACGCGTTTTCAGTTGCACACCCGGGCGGCTTGTTTCGTATTCCTGCCGACTTTTTAAAGATTGTGAAACCGATTCATGTTGTTTTGGCTGAGACGGATTTGCAGATTGGGCCAAAGCAGCGTAATGAGATGATTGATGCGTTGGAGCAGGTTGATTCGCTGTTGGAGGGTGGGTTGTTGAGTAAGGTGGAGTGGTTTGATGGGGTCAGGCATGGGTTTGCTGTGCGCGGGAACGAACAGGTTGCGCATGTTAAACAGCAGAGGGAAGCTGCGTTGACTTCATCGATCCGCTTTTTGAATGCTGCATTTTCAAAGAAGTCAAGTTTATGAGGTTTTTTTTTTAATTCTGGTTTGTTTTTGGGAGTTGTCAACTTGTGGAAAATGAATAAATAAACGACGATATATCACAACAAAAATGATGCTTGGCCCTCTTCCTCACACTCACACTCACTCTCACTCTCACTCCTCCTCCTCCTCAGAAACATCCCAGACACCCCGCTCAATCACAACCATGCTCCCAGAAAGAGACTCGCGCCGTGCATGCCTGGAAACACCAGATTCGTCACCGTCGATTGCGTCATCGGCCGTTTGAGAAAAAGAAACTTTCCTGCGGCGAAATTCAGACATGATCGAGTCGCTGAGAATAAAAGACGCGTCCGGAGAAATTGTCGAAAATGCCGAGTCCCTTCGGTGTCCGCGAAAGTCCATCGAGAGAATGGACTCGTTCAAGTTCATGAGCGAGGCATCCATCGAGAGTGCAGAGAGCGACAGGACGGATGAGGATAGGCCTGCGTCATTGTTGTTATTGTTGTTGGGAGACCCATTGTGATTGCTGCTGCTGCTACTGCCGCCAGCCTTCTTTAGAATTGGGACTGGGGACGAGGGCGGCGTCGGCATCACCAGCGCCACTTCGCTGGGAGACGGGAAAATGAGGCGTTCGTTGGTGGTGGTTGCGGAAGAGTTGCTGAAGATGGATGCACGGTCATGAAAAATGCTTTCATTATCATCTGCATTCAGCTGCGAGTTCGAAAGTGTTGGTGGCATTTGTTCGAACAAAGTGTCGGCTGCTTGGGAAGTTGATGCTGCTGGTGCGAGACGGGAGTCATTTGCGGTGCGGGTCAGCGGCAGTCGGTGTCCCATAAAGAGTATGCTTGAAACTTGGTTAAATGGTCCACTTGTTGGGCCAGAGAGAGGAAATGGACGCAGTGACTTTGCCAAAGAGCCAGGTGGCTGGAACGGCTGACGTGGATGGTTTGGAGGAGCAGATATCGATCGCACAACAGGTCTCGCCATCCAGATGGCCGCCTGGAGCAGAGAGTGCAAGAACAGGGCCCTTCCAGCCGCCGACCAGATCCATGCCAGTGTCCACCAGTAGTGCGGTTGGACCCAGTTTCGCACAGCCGAACTTCCGAATCGTTCAATGTGACGAGCTCCGTCCAGGGTAATCAACTGATTCTTTTGCGTGTCAAAGACAAGGACGTTGGGTAAGGCCGAGATTCCGAGCGAGGCTCTGACGCTACGAAAATGTTTGACAAGGGGCATGGGCAGAGGGTACTGGAAGCTGTAAAAGCCCGTGTTGGTGAGCATGGACCGGAAAGCCTGTTCTGTTCGGTCCGCCGAGACATAGAGCACGGCGGCCTCATCCGCGTGGATGGATGGCCGCACGGCTTGTGTGAGCAGTGGATGGAAGCGAGAGCTAGCTGGCGACCAAGCAGCTCCAAAGTACAGGAGAAGTACGCGCGGAAGCTCTTCGAAACGAACAACATCGCCTGTAGTTGCATTCAAGAGATTTATGGCATGAGTGTCAAGTTGCGTGTGGGGTGTGGTTGTCACCATGTGCATCCACCACAGTGGCGGAGTGGAAGATGGTGGCAATGTCAGGCGGTGAGTCCGAGACAGGCACAACAGCGCTTGAATGTATGCTGTTGGGCATGCTGGTATTGTTGCGTGAGGGTAGTTTTTGGCGAGGACGAGACGACGAGGGGTTGAGTTATTTGCAATGCTTGGGTGAACAAGCAAGCTGGTGACAGCATTGCTCCCACGTCGCTGTCGCTGTGCCCGCCAGCCAGCCAGCCAGCCAAGCAACCGTCCGTGTCCAATAATGCCAACCCACGAGGCATTCGTTCGTTCATTTCGTTCGTTCGTTGTCCGAAAGACACGCCAGAAAGTAAAGATAACTGATAAACATTTTACTAATCTGGCGCCACCCTTTTCAAAAGTGAAAATCGGAGCTGTCAAAATGACAATTTCTGGGGCACATGGCAGAGTTCTCAGACACGTTACACAAGATGCGGTATATTGTTGCTAAGGTTCGTGAACAAATAAAGAGACAACGCGCGTGCAGGCGGCTGTCTTTGAGGCAGTCAGTGCCGGCCAGTCCCAGGGTCTGTCTCGCTGCGTCGCCCAAGATCTGTTGTTTTCTCCCCCGTCAAACAACCAAACAACCAAACAACGCAGCTGCAACCAGCGCAGCCAGCGCAGCCACCGGCACATCTGCGTGCACTCCGCATCCGCGCGCAAAAAAGATATCTGTCCCTCTCAGCCAGATGGCGTTCCGTTGAAAATCGCCATCTTATCGACAATGTCTTTTTCGTAGCAAAAATGAATGGCCATGTGAAAATTGTGGATCTTATCTTCCTGCCGACTCTGCAACAACAAAAAAAACATACAAATACCCCTCCTGGCGCTCTCCACTTCCAGAAACTGAAAAGCAAAAAAAAGAAATCCCTAACGCCCACCAATAAGCAACCATGTGCGGTGTCGGTTTCCTCTCCCATATCAGGGGCAAGGTATGAAGGAATATTGGCGTGGTTGCGCCTCCCCTCCCCCCAGACGTGCTCTTCTGGTATCTAACAACTCTCATCTCTCTCATGCAGACGTCCCACTCTATGCTGTACCAAGCACACTCCATGCTCTGTAATATGACTCACCGAGGCGCTGAAGGCGCTGACTCGCGTGACGGCGATGGTGCCGGAATCATGCTCTCTATTCCCCACAAATTTCTCATGGACGCTGTCGAGGCCAACCCAGAATGGTCTCAATTCAAATCCCTCCTCGTTCCATCACACTACGCTGTCGGAAACGTGTTCTTCATGCCCCGCGTAGCTGCCCCAGCCAAAACCTCCTCCGCCTCATCTGACTCCGACTCTGACTCAGAGGCCGATGTGTCCACCATCTCTTCCACCGCCGTTGACGAGATGAAGATCAAGTTTGAAGAAATTGCTGCCCGTGTCGGTCTGCAAGTTTTGTTCTGGCGCCCTGTTCCACGCGACTCGACTATTTTGGGGCCCATCTCAAAATCTCAAGAGCCAGTTATTTTGCAACCATTCATTGTTGCCGCCGCATCTCAACCAGAACTCACCATTTCAGCAACCGCATCATCTGGTGATGATGGACCAGTCGACGTGAACGATGCCTTTGAAAGGCAGCTTTACCTGCTGCGAAAAATTGCCACACACACATTCAACGGATCCTACACAGATTCAGAAGTTTCCGCTGCGAACGTGTTTTACGTCTGCTCCCTCTCGAGCCGACAAATTGTATACAAGGGTCTTCTCGCCCCAATCCAAGTGTTCAAGTACTTTGTTGACTTGAATGATGTCAACTTTGAATCTAGCTTTGCCCTGGTTCACTCCCGATTCTCCACCAACACTTTCCCAAGTTGGGAACGTGCTCACCCAATGCGATGGATCGCTCACAATGGTGAGACTTTTTTTTTTCATGTTTGTTGTTGGCCCCTCCCAATTCTTAATATGCTTTCTGTCAAACAGGTGAAATCAACACGCTGCGAGGCAACAAGAACTGGATGCGCGCCCGTGAAGGTGCCTTGGAAGTTCCAGCATCCTTGTCCCCAGCTCCATTCTACAACGCGGCAGAAGATATCAAAGCTGGCGTTGCCACACCTCTCAAATCTCTGGAACCCCTGTTCCCCATTATTGAAGCCAACGGCTCCGACTCCTCATCGCTTGACAATGTTGCCGAGCTTCTCCACATCATGTCTCCACACCTGAATCTGCCAGACGCTGTTGCTGTCATGATTCCAGAAGCTTTAACTCCAACTGCGGAATCTGTCAAAGCAAAACCTGACGCCCTCAAGTCGTTCCACGAGTGGGCTGCCTGCGTGATGGAACCATGGGACGGACCAGCATTGGTTACCTTCTCTGACGGAAGAAGAGTTGGTGCACGGCTGGACAGAAACGGTCTGCGTCCTTGCCGTTACGTTATTACTAGCAACGATATGATGATCTGCGCCTCAGAAGTTGGTATCCTGGGTGGTATCGATGATAACATTGTCAAGAAAGGTCGTCTTGAGCCAGGGCGCATGCTGGTTGTTGACATGGAAAAGGGAGTCGTCAACTTTGACGAGGAAGAAGAAGACCAAGAGTCTCTCACGGGTGCCCTCAGCCGCATTAGCCGATTGAACGACTACGAGGCTTGGATCAAGAATGGAATGGTCTCCATGAATGAACTTCGCGAGTGGTGGAAATCTCAGAGCCAGGAAAGCTTTCTGGCCAGCAAACTCACTGACGATGGGCTGCCAACTCTTGCTGACCCCAGATTCAAGTTCTTTGGACTTGACATGGAACAGCTGAACATGATCCTCATTCCAATGGTATGTTTGTTGTATTTCATAACCTTTCTGATGTGCCTTATCTGACGCATCTTCTCTTCCCAGTTTGTTGACGCCAAAGAAGCTTTGGGTTCCATGGGAATTGACATTCCCCTTGCTTGCCTGTCCAACGCACCTCAGCCACTGTACAACTACTTCCGTCAGCACTTTGCTCAGGTCACAAACCCACCCATTGATCCTATTCGTGAGACTTTGGTCATGTCACTGACATGCTACCTCGGCGCTGAGGGCAACCTCCTCGACATGTCACCTCATCAAGTTGCCAGACTCAAGCTGGAATCTCCCATCTTGTCACCCTATGACATGGATTGTCTCCGCAATGGAATTGAAAAGTTTGGGACCAGCACTCCTCGAGGCCACTGGAAAGTCCAAACCATTGACACCACGTACCCTGTTTCTGATGGAACTGGTGCCTACCAGTCGACTTTGGATCGCGTGTGTGACGAAGTTCTCTCGGTCATTACTCAAGCAAAGACTCAAGACAAGCTTTTGGTGATCCTCTCTGACAAAAACGTCGGCAAGGACCGTCTTGCGCTCTCTGCTTTGGCATCTCTCGGAGGTGTTCACCACTTTTTGCTGCGTAAGAAGCTGCGTGGACGTGTGAGTTTGATTGTGGAGACTGGTGAAGCTCGTGAGGTTCACCACTTCTGCATCTTGGTCGGTTATGGTGCCGATGCCATCTACCCGTACATTTCCTACGAGCTCATTGCCAAACTAAAGCGCGACAACCTCGTCAAAACTGACAAGCCTGCCGAACAGCTCATCAAAAACTACATCAAGTCTTCCAATGACGGTATCAAGAAGGTCATGTCCAAGATGGGTATCTCCACCCTGCAATCGTACAAGGCTGCGCAAATCTTTGAATGCCTTGGTCTTTGCGCCAACGTCATCTCCAGATGTTTCAAGGGAACTCCTTCTCGTATTGGAGGTATTGACTTTCCACAGATTGCTGCTGATTCTATGAAGCTGCACGAGACGGCGTGGCCAGTTCGTCCAACTCTTTCATACAACGATGACACTTTCCCCGAGACTGGAAACTACCACTGGCGCAACGGAGCCGAGCCCCACATCAACGACCCAACATCTGTCGGCTCCTTGCAAGATGCCGTCCGAAACAAGAACAAGTCCTCTTACGAGACTTACTCCAAGCACTGCCACGATCAAATCAAGCACTGCACCTTGAGAGGTATGCTTGACTTTGACTTTGGGTCAACCGAAAGCGCTGTTCCTATTGATGAGGTTGAGCCCTGGACTGCCATTGTCAAACGTTTCTGCACTGGAGCAATGTCCTACGGATCCATCTCCATCGAAGCACACTCTGCCCTCGCAATTGCCATGAACCAGTTGGGAGGAAAATCAAACACTGGAGAAGGTGGTGAGGATCCTGAGAGATCCACTATTCCAGACGCCGCAACTGGCTTGTCCATGCGTTCTGCCATCAAGCAGGTTGCCTCCGGACGTTTCGGTGTGACTAGTTTCTACCTTGCCGATGCTGATGAGCTCCAAATCAAGCTCGCTCAAGGTGCCAAGCCTGGAGAGGGTGGTGAATTGCCAGGTCACAAGGTTACCGGTGACATTGCCAAAACTAGAAAATCGACTCCTGGTGTGGGTCTTATCTCTCCACCACCTCACCACGATATCTACTCTATTGAAGATCTTAAGCAGCTGATCTATGACTTGAAATGCGCCAACCCCTCTGCAAGAATCTCAGTCAAACTTGTGTCTGAAGTTGGAGTCTCTGTTATCGCCTCCGGAGTTGCCAAGGCAAAGGCCGAGCACATTTTGATCTCTGGTCACGATGGTGGTACTGGTGCATCCAGATGGTAACTGTCACTTTTTTGTTTTAAGAAAATGATTTTGAAACTAACATGAAAACATAACCAGGACTGGAATTAAGCACGCAGGAGTGCCTTGGGAACTTGGTCTCACTGAAACTCATCAAACTCTTGTTGCTAAGGGCCTGCGCGGTCGTGTCGTCTTGCAAACTGACGGTCAAATCAAAACTGGACGCGACGTTGCCATCGCCTGCTTGTTGGGTGCTGAAGAGTGGGGTTTTGCCACTACTCCTCTTATTGCCATGGGTTGCACCATGATGCGAAAGTGCCACCTGAACACTTGCCCAGTCGGTATTGCTACCCAGGATCCCGTTCTTCGTGCCAAGTTTGCTGGATCACCTGAGCATGTCGTCAACTTCTTCTACTACGTTGCCGAGGAGCTTCGTGGCATTATGGCTCGCCTTGGTTTCCGTACCATCAATGAAATGGTGGGTCGCGCTGATCGCCTGAAGGTGGATCAGTCTGCTCTGACCCCCAAGACTAGAATGCTGGACCTCACGCCTATCTTGCTGCCCACTTTCGCCCCCGGAGTGCAAATGTACAATGTGGAGGGTCAAGATCACAAATTGGAGGCTCGTCTGGATAACAGAATGATTGAACTCGCCAAAGAGTCCATCAAAACTGGTGCCAAATCTAGTATGGCATTCTCAATCGTCAACACGGAGCGTACTGTCGGAACCACTTTGTCTTACCACGTGTCAAAAGCATTCGGAGAGCCAGGTCTGCCAGACGACACTATTCACGTGAAGCTGGATGGATCGGCTGGTCAGTCTCTTGGAGCGTTCGTGACCAGAGGTATCACCATTGAGCTGGAAGGTGACGCCAACGACTATGTGGGCAAGGGACTTTCTGGTGGACACCTTGTTCTCTACCCTCCCAAGTCATCGACGTTTAACTCTCACGAAAACGTGATTGTCGGAAACGCGTGCTTCTACGGTGCCACATCTGGGCACGCCTTTGTGTCTGGTATTGCCGCGGAACGTTTCTGTGTCCGAAACTCTGGTGCTACTGTCGTGATTGAAGGAGTTGGTGACCACGGATGTGAGTACATGACTGGTGGAAGAGTTGTGATTCTTGGTCACTGTGGCCGCAACTTTGCTGCTGGAATGAGTGGTGGAATTGCTTACGTCCTGGACTCTGATGCCACGTTTGCCTCAAAGGTGAACATGGAAATGGTCTCATTGGAAGCTGTTGCAAATCCAAAGGAGATTACCTACCTTCGTCGTTTGATTGAAGAGCACCACACCCGCACCGGTTCCAAGATTGCCAAGTCTGTTCTTCACAACTGGATGTCTGTCTTGCCAAAGTTCGTCAAGGTGTACCCGCATGACTACAAAGCGGCTGTTGAGCGTGCTGAGGCCGAGGCTGCCGCGAAGGCTCCTGCTCCAGTTGCAGCACCAGTCCAACAAGTTGTGGAAGAGCCCGTTCTCCTCGATCTCGAAGACAGTGTGCCTGATGCTGAAATGGTTAGAACTGCGGATAAGGTTCGTGGATTCGTCAAGTACTCCCGCAAGACAGACTCGTACAGAAATGCCGCCAAGCGTGTGAAGGACTTTGATGAGATTAATGCTCGTTTGACTGCTCCAGAACTCAAGATTCAAGCGGCGAGATGCATGGACTGTGAGTTTCCTCTGTTCTGTCCTCTTTCCAAAAAAAACTGTGAAACTGACTTTTGTTCTTTACAGGTGGTGTGCCATTCTGTCAGTCCGACAACACTGGTTGCCCAATCGGAAACGTCATTCCCAAGTGGAACGACCTCGTCTTCAATGACAGGTGGAAGGAAGCACTCAACCGTCTTCTCTTAACCAACAACTTCCCTGAGTTCACTGGACGTGTGTGCCCAGCCCCCTGTGAAGGATCCTGCGTTCTCGGAATTAACGAGCTCCCGGTTGCCATCAAATCTATTGAATGCGCTATTATTGACAAAGGATTCGCTGAGGGATGGATGGCCCCCAACCCCCCATCTTTCCGCACTGGCAAACGTATTGCTATTGTGGGTTCTGGTCCAGCCGGTCTAGCTGCTGCGGACCAATTGAACAAGGCCGGCCACTTGGTGACAGTCTATGACAGGAATGACCGATTCGGTGGATTGTTGATGTACGGAATTCCCAACATGAAGCTTGACAAGAAGGTGGTTCAACGCCGTATTGATCTGATGGCCAGCGAAGGAATCAAGTTCGTCCCCAACGCGGACGTTGGTAAAAATGTGGACGCAACTGCCTTGCAAAGCGAAAATGACGCGATCCTCTTGGCGACTGGAGCTACCTGGCCACGAGACCTCAAGATTCCAAACCGGGAGTTGGATGGTATTCACTTTGCCATGGAATTCCTTCAGTCTGCTACAAAGAGCCTGTTGGACTCTTCCCTCGAAGACGGACAGTACCTGAGTGTTAAAGGCAAAAATGTCATCGTCATTGGAGGTGGAGACACTGGTAACGACTGTATTGGAACCTCTGTCCGACTTGGTGCGAAGTCAGTCGTGAACTTTGAACTCCTCCCCCAACCTCCCAACGTGCGAGGCGGCGACAACCCGTGGCCACAATACCCAAGAGTTTTCAAGGTTGACTACGGACACGCTGAAGTCAAGGCAGCCCATGGCAAAGACCCACGTGAATATCAGATCCTGTCCAAGGAGTTTGTATCTGACGGCAATGGTCGTGTCAAGGGAATTCAAACAGTCAAGGTTGAATGGACCAAGACGGAATCTGGACGATGGGAAATGACGGAGATTGCCGGTTCCGAGCACTTCTATGAAGCTGAAATGGTGTTCTTGTCGATGGGCTTCCTCGGACCCGAGACTGAGATCATTGAGCAACTGCAAGTTAAGAAGGATGCACGGTCGAATGTACAAACTGCACAAAACAAATACTCGACGTCTGTTTCTGGCGTGTTTGCAGCTGGAGACTGCCGGCGGGGCCAGAGTCTGATTGTGTGGGGCATTAATGAGGGACGGATGGCAGCGCGTGAGATCGACATGTTCTTGACTGGGAACACGCGGCTTCCATCGCGAGGCGGTGTTTGATATTGTAATAAGCGTTTCTTCAATAATAAATGTTTCCCTTTTTAATGAACGATCTTTTCGCGTTGTTATTTTTTAAAAGGGAAACCACGAATATATTTTGCAAAACTTAAATATTTATGACGTGTAAATAGCTGCACAAACAAGTCCTCAGAAAAAGTGAGTGTCTCCCAGTCCGCCCTTTCATGAACCACGATTCTCGCACACACGCATCACTTCAAAGAGACATACCAGCAGTCATATACTACATTCCGATTTGCAAATACCCACTGCTCTCGGATCTGCGATTCTCATTCTACTTTATTGACAATCTCGCAGATCTCTCCCAAAGATGGCACACCAAGGTCGGAATCCAAAGATGCCGCTGCGCTCTTTACTGATTGACCTGTAAGTTCTTTCTGACGTTTTCTCGACCGCTGACTCATTATCGTGGCGTGTATCACCTTCGTGCAGTGCCGGCAACTGCTTCTTTATTGCCCTGAACACGGCTTTCCTGGTTGCCTTTGCCCCGGAATCCAATATGCTGCCTGCGGCCGATTCAGTTGCCCCATCGGGAAGGATCTGCGAAGAGAATGTCCGCACCTACCTCATCGGGCAGCTCGTGCTGTACATCATTTATTCCCTTCCACAACGACCTCTTCAGTATTACATTGAAAACTACAACCCGGAACTTCGGAGAAATCGTGCGATTGGGGTCGTGTGGAGCGTATGGAGCCTGCTGACGTTATTTGACATGTACGTGGCTTCTTTTTTTCTTTGTTTCGAATCATGTGGCCGAACTCTTTTTTATTTATTTTTTGACAAACGATTTCTCATCCCACCATCTCCCCGCCCCCCGCTTCGTTCCGCGCCACCACAGAATCTGGTTTATCGTCGGCCAAGTATGGGTATTCAAAGCAGAGCTGTGCAAGAAATACGATGCTCCACTTTACTGGCTCGCAGTTGCAGAAATCGTCTTTTTCTACCTCAGCGCAATTGTACCCATCTTCTTGTACACCATTTTGGTGATTGTCAGCCGCCGTCGATACCTGCAAAACCAAATGACTGGCGGAACTGGACCCGCGGCGCACTTGAAAGGGGGACTTTCGAAAGCGGAGCTCGCTACACTGCGGACGTTTGTTTTCCGGACGAGCATGGCAGTGAGCCCGGAAGAGAATGAGCATGATGAGGAGAAGGGGATTCCAGCAGCGCAAGAGGTGACGGAACTGGCCATGATTCAGGAAGGGTCTGGCGAAAAACAGCAAGTCGTGGCTGCAACTGGAAAGAAAGTAGAAGGAGAGGCAGACAAGATTGTTGCCACGGCTGAAATTACAGAGAGCGAGGACAGTGACTCAAAACGTTCAGGGAAACAACCGATGCATCAAGCTAGCGCTGCTGGTACTGGCAATTCTTCTGTGAGTGCACAGGGAGAGGCGGAGATGGTACATGCTGTCAAACCGGTGGAATCAGATCTGCCAGAAGGTGCCTCGACCAATTGCGCCATCTGTTTTTGCGATTTCGAACCAGGCGATGTGATTCGCGAACTTGCTTGTCTCCACATCTTTCACTCGGACTGTATTGATCCATGGTTGATTATTCCTGAGGCCGATCCTGCAACTCAAGCTACTAGCAGTACTTCCACATCACCCCCGAAAGCACACAGAACATGTCCATTGTGTGTCCGAGAGGCCATTTTGCCGGAATTCCGTGATCCGGCCGTGGAACAGGCAATGGAACTGCAAAAAAAGGAAGACGCAGAAATGGCCCGCCTCCTCGAGCGTCTGAAAAAGGAAGCTGAAGAAGAACAACAACTGATTGAGAGCCGGAAAAAACGGGCCGAGCTCAAAAAACAACGGCGAGCAAACGGATTTGGGGCTTTCTTGAACCCGCGTGGACGAAGCAAGACCGAGACTCCGCAAAGTTTGAGCTCAGGCACTGCCACCGGCGCCACAACAGAACCTGAGCAAACTCTTCGTGTGAAACGAAGCGCAAGCGCCAATTTATCCGCCAACAGCGATTCGGCCAGTGCAGTAAGTGCAACTGTCGATGCAGCTGCAATGCAGGAGCTTGATGAGACGCATGAAATTACCGCACTGAAAGAACGTTTTGATATGATGAAGGCACGGTTAGAATCCATACAGACCAAATTGCACGAGAGCGGGGGTGACGACGGCCGACGCGACGGAGATGCAACGTTTGAAGAATCTGTTGCTGCGGCCAAGATGATCGAAATCATTATTGATTCAGTGCAGAGCGAGCTTGTTGAGCGAGAGAACGCTGCGCTGACGGCTGCTTTGGAGGGACATATTGATGAATACAAATCGTATGCCTCGGAAAGCGATGAGAAGACTGACGGCTCTGCTTCACAAAACAAGTGAGATGGATGGGTCTGGCATACTTACAAAATAAAAAGCCGAATGATATATTTCGACCACCGCTCTATCCTATATCCATTAAGCTTCTCGCACAGATTCGAATGATATATCACGTTCACCACGTGCAATCAAGCCATTCCGATCCGAGGGTTTTTTTAATAAATCTCGACGCGGGTGCAAAAAGAATAAACCCATCAAACGTTTATAATGGCAGCCGAGCGAGTTCAATCCATCACACAGCATCTCACGGGAAGCGCAGCACCAGCCGGTAATAGCCACTTGTTGTCCTCGAGGTGGAGGAAGAGGGGAACGCGGACCAAGCTGGGAACTCTCCCTGAACGCCACCCGGGCCTCTCTTCGGAAACCTTGGGAAAACTCGACTTAAACTAACCTTGAAAATCATTGACTGCCAGCGTCCATCTTCACTGCCGTCGAAACTATCCCTCTCGACGCAATCTTTGCCCTCTCTGCGGCATGTCTCGCGGACACTGACCCGAACAAAATTAACCTTGGCATCGGAGCTTACCGTGACAATGAGGGCAAGCCATGGGTGCTCCCTGTAGTCCGCAAGGTTTGTTTAAGCCAGTTTATGGTCTCATTTGCTGTGGAATGAACACGCTTTGCAGGTCAAGAAGGCCCTGCTCGAAGACCCCAGCCAAAACCACGAGTACCTCGCAATCGACGGTCTCCGCACTTTCACCGATGCATCTGCAAAGATGATTCTCGGTGCTGAAAGCCGTGCCGTGACGGAGAAGCGGGTATCTCAGCTTATCTTTTTAATCTGTCATATTCTTGCTGCTTATCAGCATCTCCTCTTCCCCAGTTCCTCGGGGTCCAGCAGGTCTCGGGTACGGGCGCCGTGCGTCTTGGTGCTGATTTCCTCAAGAAGATCAAGCCAACCGCGACTGTCTACATTTCGGATCCCACATGGGGTACATTCCAGCCGTATCTTCTCTCAACGCTCTGACCTTTTCTTCTAATCTGCAAACAATTTCGCGCCCCCATCAGGAAACCACTTTCAAATTTTCGGCGACGCCGGATTCCCTGTCAAGACTTACAAGTACTGGGACGCCTCCACCAGAGGCCTCGCGTATGACCAATTCATCGCCTGTCTCCAGGCTGCCGAGCCTGGCTCAATCTTTGTCTTGCATGCATGTGCGCACAACCCAACCGGTGTGGACCCAACCCAGGACCAATGGAAGCACATCGCGGCGGTTATTAAGGAAAAGAAGCATTTCCCATTCTTTGACTGTGCGTACCAAGGATTTGCGAGTGGAAGCTTGGATCAGGATGCCTGGGCTGTGCGTTACTTTGTAGAGTCTGGATTTGAGCTTTTTGTTGCGCAAAGTTACAGCAAAAACTTTGGTCTTTACAGTTGAGTTGATTCGTTTAAGTCGACATTTTTGTTCGTCACGCGTATCTTAAACAACTTTTTTTAAAAAAAATAGGCGAGCGTTGTGGATGTCTCACTGTGGTTACTTCCTCTGAGGCCCAAGC
Source organism: Chytriomyces confervae (assembly GCA_006535975.1). Taxonomy (NCBI): domain Eukaryota; kingdom Fungi; phylum Chytridiomycota; class Chytridiomycetes; order Chytridiales; family Chytriomycetaceae; genus Chytriomyces; species Chytriomyces confervae. Next base: position 3,446 of record QEAP01000331.1, on the reverse strand, counting down.
TGCTGCCGTCCGATCGCAATTGTGCAGAATTAACCGAGCGTCCATTTCGAACCCTCCTGCCTATGGTGCGAGAATTGTAAATGCCGTCTTGAATGACAAGGCTCTGTTTGCCGAGTGGTACTATCTTCTTATTCCAACTTGCTACCGTAACTTGCACCCAAAATTGACTAAAAAATCAGGGAGGAAAACCTTCGCACCATGGCACACCGTATCATCAAGATGCGCGCTGAAACCCTTCGCCACTTGACAGACTTGAAGACTCCAGGAACCTGGACCCACATTACATCGCAGATTGGCATGTTTTCGTACACTGGGTTGACGGTTGCCCAAGTCAAAGTGATCAAGGAAAAGTTCCACGTTTACATGACGGACAATGGCCGTATCTCCATGGCTGGGCTTAATGAAGGAAATGTAAAGCGTTTTGCAGAAGCCATTGATTGGGTTGTGCGCAACGCTTGAGTTTGTTGTCTTTTTTTCTTTCATGCACGACTTTTTGTTTTTTTTTTTGGTATCGCCCCCTTTTTGCCTTGCAGCTCTCCATCCCTTTTTCTTCCTCTATAACTTTTGGTTCCTGCACGCAATTGGCCCTTTTGTTATCATTTTGTGAAGCTACGGTTGTCCCCCACTTGTCTGTCTCTGAATAAAGAAAATGTAACAAGTAGCCAAACACCGGTACCTTATACTCACGCAACTGTACAACTGCGTTTACATTGATGTGCGTTGAAAAGCGAGGCGAGGAGGGCAGTCAGTAATGATGGTCGAGTTTGGAAGGCACATTTTTGCAAGAACGGAAAAATGGTGAGCAGTCCATTTCAGCATGTCCACAGCCAGCAACCCTTCCATCACAGCAGCCACAGCCACTGCGCATCCACTCCATAGCACCAGCAGAATTGAGAGCGTCAACTTACTGCGTCAGATGGAGTGACCAGGTCCCTGGATGGGATCGAAAGGAACGCATTGAATGATCGGAACAAACTCGAACACAACTGGCGACAACACCGGATCTATCTATTCCACCACTCCATTCAATGGCTTTGTCTCCCGAATCGGTGGTCTCACTCCGTCTCTGTTGTATTTAGGGTATCGACAGCGGTAAGAAGAACCACGTCAAGAAGAGCCAGAGAGACGCCCCCGCCTCAAAGGATGTCTACCTTGCCCTCCTCGTCAAGGTTAGTGGATGCAGCAGAGTTTTCCACCCCGGTGTGTGTACCCGCGGTCTCTAACGCTCGAATCCAAACGAAATACCTATCCATCAGTTGTACCGTTTCTTGGCTCGCAGAACCGACTCCTCCTTCAACAAGGTTGTCTTGAAGAGACTCTTTATGTCCCGTGTCAACCGTCCACCCATGTCTATCTCCCGTATCGCCCGCTACTTGAAGGCCAACGAGGGAAAGACCGCCGTCCTTGTCGGAACCGTCACTGACGACTCCCGATTGCTCGAAGTCCCAAAGCTTTCTATTGCCGCCCTTCGTGTGACTGACGCTGCCCGCGCCAGAATTCTTGCTGCCGGTGGTGAGATTCTCACCTTTGACCAGCTTGCTCTGCGTGCCCCAACTGGAAAGAACACTGTCCTCCTTCGTGGACCCAAGAACGCTCGTGAGGCCGTCAAGCACTTTGGTGCTGCCGGTGTGCCAGGATCATCTGCCAAGCCATACGTTCGCTCCAAGGGACGCAAGTTCGAGCGTGCCCGTGGTCGCCGTTCTTCGCGCGGTTACAAAAACTAGAGAGATTTATGTGGAAGAAGGGACTGGGGGATTATCAAACATGGTTTCGCAGCTGCTTTTTGTCTTGTACTCTCTGTGGTTTTTTGTTTTCCTGGGATGCGTTCGTGGGGGGGATGATGGCTGGGGCAGTCATAATTTGTTTCCACTGTCTTTCTACGACGAGGGAATAAAAGTATTTCAAAAGACTCCGCTCTTGTCAGTTCAGAAGCAAAGCCCTGAAGAGATCAATATTTCTTTCCGCGAAACCAACTTGATCCTGAGCCTAAACAGCCGAATTGACCATTGCCAGCAACAGTGCGACATCCCGAAATGCCCGAACACGCGCAGCAGGCGGTGCTGGGTTCAAAAGCAAGTGAGAATACCAAGATCCACGCACTCTACAACCACTACTACCACGAGAAAAGTATCCCCGACATTGCTCGAATCTATGCAAGGCGGCCAGAGACAATTCGAAACTGGATCCGCCAATCGCAGCAAACTGGCCCTGTATCTCGCGGGATCGCCGGCGCTGGCCGCCAACCCACTGCTGAGCAGCGACTCTGGATACGCGAGTACTTCTTGGACAGTCCGTTTTCCTGTTTGGATGAAGCGCGGGCTGCATTCAAGTCAAAGTGGAACAAGTCGATCAGTGCCTCCCACGTATGGATCATCCTGAATGATTGTGGAATGCAATGGAAGGCAGCAGTCGAGCAAAGAGCAATCCACCTCAAAGAGACGGAAATAATACGGTTCGCATCTGAAATCAACAGTTTGAGTTGGACGCTCTACAACATTGCGTTTGTGGGTGAAGCGTCGTACGACAAACAAGGCATGTTCAGGAGACGCGGGTATGCTCTGAAAGGAAATGAGCTAGTAGTACGAGGAGAAGACTACGATCGGCGTCCCCAACTCTCAACGCTGACTTTTCTTGGTTGTGACGGCACTCTCGACACTTTCGCAGCTGATGGATCGTTTGATCGGGACACGTATGCGGACAACTGCCGCCAGTTTGCCTTGGAACCTAGACGTGTGATGCAATATCCAGGCTTCTACTCGATTTGGATATTTGATTACGCACCAGAACATCAAACAGCCGAGCTGGTCATGAACCTGCGTGGACTAGGAATTATTCCGTTATTCTTTCCCGCCAATTATCCCTTTTTTAACCCGATGGAAGTCTTTTTTGGGCTTCTTGAAAAACGGTTGCGCAAAGATTATTCGGAAGGGAAAGTGAATGCCGAGAATTTGATGCTTCTTGTTGCCACGGCGCTTACGCACTACCGCAATTACGATTTTCGACCCACTTTTCGCCAGTGCGGATTTGTACACGCGGGTGGTTTTGATCCATCTGTGTCTTGTGAATCAAACGCGAAGGAGATGGGTTTTCATTGAGATTTTTGCCTTTGCCCAGTTAAAGAATGTGTGTGTGTGTGTATGTGTGTGTGGGGGGGGGGGGG